>LDAU01000068.1:0-20631 GCA_001447515.1 Pseudocohnilembus persalinus
AAAATAAAATAAAATAAAATAAAATAAAATAAAATAAATTTCAATACCCAGTCATTAAGAAATGACACCTGGGTGTGGGAACTAAACTTGCTAATAAACCAACTAAATCGTTATTCATATAACCAGGATATCTCAAAGTTGTGGTCGAAGCAGCCATAACTGTGGAAATTAAAGCATTCACGTCTTAAACAGAGGGTTTCTAAATTTTTAGTCTGTCAGTTGCAATTCTTTCCAAAGCATCGTTATCTAAAACCACTACTGCATCTGCATTTAATGTAAGTCTTTTTAAACTCAAAATTGAGTTATATGGAGAAACTACTACGTCTCCGCTTTGAAAAACAGAGTAAGTTTATATTATTTTTTTTGGAAATCTGTCATTCAATTTCTCCAGCAAAAAGGAACCCAACCCTGACCCAGTACCTTTACAATTTTTTAAATTATTTAAATTTATACTTTATTTCAATAAATAACTAATTTTATGCTTTCACTTTATAATTTAGTTTTATTATATAATTATTTATTTTTAATTACCTCCTGCAATAGAGTGAGTCATAACAAAACCCTCCAAAGAATCTGAACCATCTGCTTCTCTATCAATCATGTCTATAATATCTTCATGGATACTTGAAGCTTATGAATATCCATCGGCCCAATTATTACCTGCTCCTTTTTTTTCATTTGAAACATATATATTTTCGGGGTTATACAGTTGAGAATAATCCTTGCAATTTTTTTTAAAAATAATTTAAATTTTATACGAAAAACTCAATTCTAAAATTTTTGAGCCAAAACATTATTTAAATTAAAATAATCTTACCGATTTGAGAATACTATTAATGACCCCAGGTTCTAAGTCTATTAACAATGATCTTGGAATGTAATGCTATTAAAAAATAAATTAATATTCATTTATTTGTTTAGATTTTTTTTTTTACTTCGTCGTCTGCTTGATAAAAAAACACATCTTTTCTATCATCTGTTTATGTGGCATATTCTTCTAATATTCCGTCTTTACTAATTCCATGCTCTTTGCATAGTTGTTTCCAAAACTCCATACCGACTAAATTTTATAAATTTATTAACTAAAATTTAGTTCAAAATATTTAAAACTTATTTTACTTTAATTTCCGCATTGACCTACTTGTAAAGTAATTATTTCTCTAGGCATTTTTAATTTTTGTTTCTTTATTTGTAATTTTTTTCGTATTGTAAATTTTATTTAAAATTCAAATAATTAAAAGTTTTTTATGGACTATCAAAAATTAATTATATTATGAATACCGATATTATAGTAAAATACCATGAATTTACATTAGAAATAATTAGGAAGCTTTTTTATAAAATTCGCATTTTATAATATTTTATTTTTATAATAATAAATTAATTCCCAAAAAATAAAAAAAAGTTAAATTACTTTTATAGGCGTATATCTTCACAAATAAATCATATAGGGCAATTTTGGTAACCAAAATTTAAAACAAAAAATATCATAAAAATATATTAAAAATATAAATTTTGTTAATATTTTATAAGTTTTAAAATAACTTTATTTCTATTTTTTTTTGTTAACAAAGAATGATGATTGATGACAATATGATTTAAGATTATAGGCAACAAAGGGCTAGAAGAGCATATATAATTTGCATAATGTTGTTTTTTTCTATATCGATAATGAATATGTTTGGTGGACAAGAATATAAAAAACAAACTTCATAAAGAATTTCAACTTAAAATTTAAATGATAAATCTTACATTGACCTTATATAACTATTATAATTATATGATCCTTCTTTAAATAAAAATTTAAATAACATCTAATAGTCTTATTAAACTATTCCTTTTGAATTGCCTTCCTAGTATTTAAATTTAAATTTTCAAAAATAAAATAGCAAAGAAGATGGTGAGACTAAAAATGAGGAAGAAAAGAAAAATAATAAAAAAAACACTAATTAAATAAATGGCATAAATGATTAATAAGATTTTTAAATTAATTAGAGTAACGAATCTACATAGAATAATAAAACTTACTAAAATCCTTTTTTATCATAGTATGAAAAATACATGACAGATCAATAAAAGTAGCAATATTAAATTAATTTGGAATTCTTGAAAAAAACTATGAAAATTTAAAAACTGACTCACGATGACATAATTTACTATCTTTTTAAAAAGTTATCTTAACAAAATTTGGTTGGAAAGTGGGAATATAAAGAAAATAGTTAGTTAGAAGATAATTATTCATTTCCAAATAATGATTTTAAATTCAAAAATTAATAGGGACTTCAAAATATAGAAGTCTAATAGGTTTTAGGACAGTAAAAATTAGAAGTGACTTTTGAAACATATGATGGGAACTATATTGATCTAGATAGACTTCAATTTTAATTAGATATCACTCCCAATTTAAATACAAAACACACCCAAACTGAAAAGTAATTTTTAATAATATATATTGTATTACCATTATTATTTATTAAAACTTTACTTAATTTAATATTTACTTGATACACTTATAAAAAAGAAAAATAGAAATGAATTAGCAAATTCGACTCGCAAAAATAAATGCCCTTTCCGATACTTTAGATAACTACAGTAATCGAAATTTACCTTTTTTCTTTATTAACTCTTTATTCATTTAATTAATAAATTTGAATTATAATTTAAATTTTAAATATATTTTTATTAAAAAGATTGTTTAGGACAAATAAGTTTTGATTTTAATTTTAATACAAAAAACTTTCCCTTTTATTTTGAAAAAGAATATCCTTAACTAGGAATTGGCATTGAATGCTAAGCCAATAACTTTAAAATTTAAATTATAGTTGATAAAATTGGAAAAGCTGACTTTTGGAAACAAGCCATTTCCTATTCTCTTTTAATAGCTTTTTTGGCTCTTTTGTAATTATATGGAATTTTAAAAGTGTTAAAAAATATAATTAACAACCCCTAAGATTCCGCTAGATACTCCTTAGAAGCTATATCAGCAGTTTTTATTTGGGACGGAATGTTCGCTGGAAGCCATATCTTATTTTCCATAAAAAATTTCGTAAACTAAATATTTTTTTAATTTTTTTTTTATTTAATATTTATTATAATACATATACATGGTTAATAATCATATAAAATAGGATATATTCTAGTATTTAATGCCTCCATCAGTATTATTTATGGTACTTTGGGTTATTTTTGAAAGAATATTGATGCTTTAAATTTGGAAGTTAAATAATCATGTAATTTATAAATAATAAAATTATACTTATAATAAATAAAATATAAAAATAAGGCAATTCTTGAAAATGAAACTTTGTTTAGAAAATAGCTTATGGTGTTCCATTTGAAAATATGTAAATGAAAATTTTATATAAATATCTATATATATTAATATTTATATCTTTTTTCAATATTAAAGACTTCATTATGTGTGTACTAATTATTTTGGGATAATATGTAATTTTTATAGATTTTCTGTTCATCAGTATAAATTTAATAACTTTGTTTCAAATCTTTAACATTGCTTACAAAGGCCAATAATAAAGAATAGATTAACATTTTATATGGTGTGTTATTTTACCTAGATCTATAATTCCAGTAAATTAAATTTTATTAAAGTTATATATAATGAATTTAATAAAATATTTCATTAATTTAATATCTTCATAAGTTAAAGTTTATCTATATATAGCTAACTATATTATTAAATATTGTTAATTTAATACTAACTAAATATAATTTTTTATTTTTAAATATAGCTATATCTAAGAGGTTGTCCTTATAATATATTTCATTTAGAACCGTCATTTTTTGTCACTTTCTCTATTTTAGTTTTAATTTTTTTACAAGTAAATAAATAAAAAATTTAAAATTTTAAGTATATTTTTATAACGAATTTCCTATTAAGGTTTTAGTTCTGTACGCACAATAGTACTTAGGCCCAAGATTTTTCATTCCAGACATTTTATAACCCAATAAATTCAATTATTTTATGAAAATTCCTTAAATGAACGATATTGAATAAGGGATCGACTAAGAGTTCGCGGAAGATTGTACAATATGCTTTACTCCGCTTTACCAATAACCTGGAATTGACATGAATAGTGATAATAGTTAAAATAATTAATTCTACAGAAGACTAAGGAGGAAAAAAAATTAAATTATGCGTACACCTTGCAACCATAAATTCCATATCATATGTTTATCAAACTGGATGAATATAAAAATGGAATGCCCTTCCTGCAGATCAAAACTTCCCCCAATTTGAAATATACTAACTAACTAATTAGTTGATAAAATGTTAAATTTTTATAATAATTTCCTTATATTAAAAATACTATTTATGATAAATTAATTTTTGTATAAGAACCAATTTACAAATTTAATTCAATAAATAAAAAACTATAATATTACAAAATTATTTATAAATGTATAAATAAAACTATAAATATTGATATTCATATATTTGTATATATTATAAATAATATGATTCAGATCTTTTTACAGTAATTTATTCCTTATGAATAAAGTTCCTAATAATTTTTATTGCTATTCTGGTTTTATAATATTTAAATATAATTTTTTAAATCTTATTATGAGTACTTTAAATTATTTCTTTTTAAAAATTAAAGTAAGTCTTTTTCATCTATCATGTACAAAGTAATTATCTACTTTATATTTTCTTGAATTTATTCAAATTATACCTGATATCTTTGAAGCTAACAATATATTAATTTTAAGTTTCATTTCAAATTAAATAAAAATTAAATTATAATTATAATAATACCGATTAAAAGTTTTTAACCTAAGTAAATAAGTTAATTATATCTATTTAAAGGTTCCTGAATTAGTTCTTAGTTTTTAAATTATTATTTAAAACTAAACTCTTTAAAATTACACTTTTTAAAATATACACATAATCATCCAATATAAGATATATCTAAAAATTATTAAAATAGTTAATTTAACATAAATTTTAATTCTAATTATTATTTGATAAATAATTACATCCTATTCTGAAAATGATTACTCTAATGAAGCTAGATATCCCAAAAACTCGTGGAAATAATCTTAAATATAAGTTTGTGTCTATTTTTGCTACTTATTAGTAGAGAGAGACTTTTAGCTTTGAAAGTCGAAAAATTATTGTACAAGCAAAAAATGATTTTCAGTTTTTAGAGCAAAATACAGCTTTTCAATTATTTTTTTATATTCATCAATATACAACCAAAACCTGAAATTTGAGTTTTTTAAATCTTCTTCATAAAATTGTAATTTCTAGTAATATTATTTATTCAAATCTGGAATTAAATAGTTGTTTTCAGCCATCATCAAATAGCTGGCTTTTAAAATTGTTTTAACACTATTATCCTAATCTGGTTCGAATTCTTAATTATTTTTTTATTTTTCTAACCATTTTGATTTCTTTACCTCATCTTATATTAATTAAATCTAAGCATTCTTTGGGAAATTATTTACTACCTTTTCTAAGTATTAGTCCAAATTTTTAATGAAAATCTTCAAATTCTAAATCAAAGTGCTTATCTTAATAATATTATTTTTTTAACTTAAAAGTTAGCTTTAGTAAGGGTCTTATGAAGTGCCTTAAAAGTATTATTTGTAAAGAAAATCTAAACTAGATTGATAGTCTCTATCATTTTATATGCTTTAATCTTTTTTAAAATTAAACATTTTTAACTAAGAAAAGTATTTTTCAATCCATTCATTATATCCTTTACCCATTTTTAATAAATTAATATTTTTAGAAATTATAAACTCTTAGTATATTGTTTGGTTAAAAAAGCCCTTGATCTACTGATTAATTCTAAATATTAAAATATAAAAAAAAATCAATTTAATCATTTTTATTTTATTATAAAAAATAAATAAATAAGCAAGATAACTTAATTTAATATTATTAAATTATATCTATATATTACTCTTATAGGAATATACCATTGACATTATTTATGATATTTAGATAATACTGTAAACTCAGAGCATCTTAATAGTTATCCCATAAATAATTAATTTGCTATATTATGTACTATATTTAAGGAAATTCTTTAAAAATATGAGTGCATTCTATTTAAGCATCATTTTCATTAATAGTTTAATAATCATCTAAAATATTTTTTCTAATTAATGAAACATTTTCAAAATTAAAATCATGGAGAACTTTTAATTCATCTTCAGAAAATTTCTGATAATCTAAAATATTTAATAGCTAAAAACTTTTTTAATTTAACTTTTTTTGCTAAAACTGTATGTTAATTTTTTGCATAAAAATATTTTGTAATTCTTCTTATTCTAAAGAACTTTAAAACAATACCAATCTTATAGATAAGTTTAAATTATTCCAAAAAATAGTTTTAAAGTAAGAAAGGATTTATGAAGATTGTCCATCAATGTATTTTTCAATTATCTCACCATCAAACAAATTTCTATAATCATTAGTTAGTAGAACTTATTTTTTAAATGCATTTTTGACCATGTTTAAATATATTGGAACTACAAGTGGACTTAAAAGTTTGTATTATTTTAAAATATTTATAAACTCCTACTCATTCTCCTATGTTTATAAGTCAATTTGAAATTCATCAATCTTTTTATAAAAAATTTTTAAACGGACTAATTCTAAAATAATTTGTTTTCATATGAACAAAAAATTACCTCGCTTTAATCCAAAAACGGTATAATTAATAAGTTTTTAATTGAACTCATTACGAAATCTATCAGTGTTTTTAAAAAATCAGTATAATTTAATTAAAATTAACTTAAATTAATATTTAGATCTTCTACTATATTAATCAAGTAAACCTAAATTAAAAATATATCAACTATAAATAACTAAAATAAACTAAATTTACGTAATTCTTCAAAAAATATGCCAGCTGACCGATTAAAATTTTGTGGTATTCAAAAGTTATTTCTACTTAATCAGAAGAATAAATATTACTAAAATATAAAAAATCAGGAAATTTACAGTTTAAATTTACTTTATTATACAAATTTTTTTCATCATTGCTAATTTGAATTTTTTAAAACTGTTGCTAAAAATATATTTCCTTCAATAAGTTAATAGACACTTTATAATTTTAAAATTAGTTATCAAGATAAAACTTAAACAAATTATTTTCCTATTAAATTTGCTGGCTGGAATAAATCACTAAAAATAAGTTTATTAATTTATTTTATTTTTAATAAGAAAGCAGCAAGTCTACTACTCCTAAATTTAATGCTTTAGAAACAATTTTATCTGCTTTCTGACAATCTTTAAATCCAAATCCGTATTCTTTATAAATTAAAAATTTATACAGATTTTTATAAATTGTATTTATTTTTTAAAATTTTAGATATTCATGATTTTTATTTAATTATTATAAATATGTGAATATTATATCTATTAAATATATAAATTTTATGTATATACTTATATATTCTAGCAATTATCCGAATTCAAGATTTTAAAATAACTAAAATTCTATAATAGAATCATCCATATTTTATACACTTATTTCCTATATTGATTTCTAAATCATTATAAACTGGTCTTTAAATTTTTAAAGCTATTATTTTTAACTCTCTATATAATTAAATTATTTAAATATATTATATTTAAAACTTTAATTTTTTATAAATATATAAATTAACTTTTTTAGTTATTTATAGTAAATTTATAAAAGGAAATTAAAGTACAATTTTTAAACTTGAAGTTTTCGTATTTAAACCCTTCTTTTAAAAGGTCTGAATTTTCTAAATAATCTTATATAATAAACCTATCTTCATAATCAAATTGATACAAATTAATTTACTTCTTTAGCAATTTCAAGACCATTTGATACTTTTAGCTTTAATGTTGCTAAATTTCTTAAACAATATATTTATCCTTTAATTCTGCACTAATTTAATTCTCTTGACATTTATCAACTTTAATAAGCTCTTAAATTGCCTAGATCAAAAATAATTTAGTAAAAAATTTTATATAGATATATTATATAATCTAAAATACCTCATAAAAGGACCCTGAATTTATAAATGAGTCTATTAAGTTATGTTTTTATTTAATTTAAGAAATCAAATTTAAGCTACTTAATATTTATCTATTATAAGTACTATTCAACTAAAGTTACTAAACTTATTTTTCCTACTTTGCAAGCAAATCTTTCGATTTTTACACTTTTTTTCTAGAATTATTTGCAAATTTTCTCATATTTTCGTGACTTTCCTAAGTAATTTTTTTATAATAAATTTATTAACTTATAAAATAAAACTATGTTTTTATTACTCCAAAGTCTTAAGGCTTTTTAGAAAGTTAAGAAAAATAATCATACTTGTAATCTATTACTTACTAAATAATATCATCTAACCTATTCGACTTTTCTATATATTCATCAAATAAAACTTTAAGCTATAAAGATTTTTAAATATTTTTAATTTTTATTTAAATATTTTCAAGAAAAACGAATTCTATTTATTTACCTAATTCTTATCTTAATTGGTTTAAAGAAATTTTATAAGTAAGTTAGTAGAAACAAAATCTTATTTGTGAAAATCGTTTTTGTCCTTTCTTATAAACTCTTTAATATCCAAGCTAATTTATCTTTAGTCTTGACTTTTTTTCATTTTATTAATATTATAAAAAAACTACGATGTTTATAAAATTTATATAATGATTTTTTCTAAGAATATTTTTTTTGTAATTTGTGATTAAAATTTAAAGATATAATTCCAAATAATTATAGTATTTTTAAATTATAAAGCAAATACATCATACAAATAATAAAAAATTAAAAATTTAGTAAAAAAATAAATGACAATAACTATTATAAGAACTGCATTTGAAAAACTCTAAACTATATAAAGCACTAATGATATATTTGGAGTTTTATTGGTAAAAACAAAATTGTTTTTTAAAATATTTGTTTATAATTTATCATTAAAATTAAAAATAAGACTGACGAAAAAGATTAATTAATACTTGATGTTATTACTCTTCAACTTAATGACACTCTACAAAAAAACTTTAATTTGGTAAAATATAAATTATATGAATTTATTTATATATAATTACATTTGTAATTTAAAAATAAATTAAAATTTTAAGTTGAAAACAAATGTCAAAAATATGAAAACATATGGTGTAATTCTTCCATAAAATTGTTAAAAGTTTTAAAATGATATATAAAATTTGGTAAATTTAAATTAGCTCTAAATAATCAATGTAATAGAAAGATAAGTCAATATTATCGTAAAATTATCTATTAAATTGTCTTTTGAAATAAATATTTTAAAATTAAAATTATTTTTAATAAAATTTTATATAGACAGATGAAAATAATGTTAAACATATAGAAATTATGTAAGAAAACATTCTAGACCAGATTTTAGTTAAATTATATGTTAATATTAATATTTTTATAGATCAAGAATTAAATATTTTATGTTAAAATGTAATAAATTCTATTTTGTTTAATTAAAAATTCAATTATATATATGTTAAGTTATGTAATTTTTATTTTTATCTTTTGTTTAATAGGATATCTAATCATATATTTAAAAATGCGTTTAAATTGAAAATTACAATGGAATATCATCAAATTATGTAAATAAAGAATTTTTATGAAAATATTAAGTTAATAATTTTATTAATTTTATAGATTTCTTATTACGTTGACTAAAGATATTTGAATAAATCAATAGTAATATATCATATAAATTTATATTTAAATATTTTTTCTTAAAACTAAATATTTATATATAATTAAAAAGTATTAATAAAGCAGATTCAATTAAACATTATTGAAAATAAATACTCAATTCTATTGTCTCTTAAATAAAAATGACATTTCGCCAAAAACTATTGCAGAAGTATTTAGCGATTATATAATTTAATTTATTATCATTAAAAATTTTAGTAAATATAATTTAAATAATAAATTTTTTAATAGTTGCTGATTTGGTAAATTTAGAACTTAGTCAAATATGAAAAATAAAACCAAAAATAAAAATAGGATTAATAAATAAAAAATAACACTTAAAATTTAAATATTATTAATAATACAACTTGTAAAAAAAATGCTGTAGATAATAATGATACTATAAATAAAAAAACTGCTAATATTTAATGTGAAAATTAAAGTATGGATTAAATTTTATAAAAATCCAACATATAAGACGACAAAAATAAAACTTTCTTCATTTTATCAATTATAGCAGTTTTTATAAGTTATTGGGTTTTTAAAATGATATAATAAAATTATTAAGAATGACTTATTATTATTAATTTTAATGAATTATAAAAATATATTTTTATATTATTTTAATTATGAAATTTTCATTGAGTGAAATTGGCAACCATAGATAATTCTTCTTCCCAAAAAGATTTTCTGATAGCATCAATTACTTTAGTGTCTTAATATAAAGTATTGACAATATTATCAACAGTATTAATTCCATCAATAAGTCTTTTTTAAAAATATTAAATATTAAAATATATTATAATATATTAAACTATTTGCTTCGAATTTGGTAAATTTACCCTAATTTTTCAGCATTTTCGGCTTGGAAAACTCCTACATTAAATAATTCATTTTCAATTTATTCATTTTTTAAATTTAATTCACTAAATTTATCAGATCTATGTTTAATAATTTCATTTTTAAGTTAGTATTCTTTTTCTAACAATATGTTTTAGATCCTGTATAATTAAAATTATATAAAGTTAAAATATTTTTATGAAAGAAGGAATATTTAAAAATATTTAATTTTAAAACATTTAAAACATTTAAAAAATTACCATTTAGCATCTTCAGGATTTAAATCTTCAAACATATTTAATTTAACTTTTTTTTCCCCAGCTGTTATATAAGATTATTCAATTTTCCAATCTTTAATAAACTCTTTCAATCCGAAACTTCTAAAAGTATAACCAAAGTCTCCCAACAATGAGTATTTATCTAAAAAATTTAAAATTTAAAAATTTTAATCTAATTTATATATTTATTCTATTTAAATTACTGGCATAACATTTATTTCCACTTGCCAAAATCAAATTAGCACTATTAAGAACTAAGTCTTCAGCAAAACAATAAACGGGGGCTCTATAATTAAAAATTTTAATATTATTATCTTCGCATATAAATTAATAATTTTATTTACTAAGTTTTTCTTGAAAAATGTTTTAAAGCAGATACAATATTTTTAGCTTATACAATAGAACCTAATATAATTTATGTTTATTATTTTATTTTTTAAAAGTAAAAAAATAAAAAGTACCTCCTCCAGAATTAACGGAGACAGCAATAAGTTAAACATTGTAAAGTCCTTTTCCTTTGAAAGCTTAGTGAACTTTTTCGGTCCTTTTAATATGTTTAAATTGTTGATAAATAGGAAAAATAATATTTAAAGAATTATATATACATTTTGGCATCAACATGCCCGTATAATTTGAAGTGTAATACTCTATTTCTAATTGAAGCTAACATAATATATATCTTGTTTTTTTTATTATTTATTTAATTTTTTTAATATTAGATATTTATGATGAATCAATCATTCACTTTCAAAAAATTTAATTAATTTATAAAATATAATTAGATTATTGTAAATATAAAATGTAATTTATTTTTTATGTAATAAAAAATATTATTTAAAGACTGAATAATCAAATTCATGCAATTAAATATCATAAAAATATAAACTATTAATTATTATAAGAAAATTAAAAAAATTGTAGTTTAAAATCACTCACATTCAAAATGCTCTTATATAAATTGTTAGCATGTAAGATATACATTATCATTTTTATGGTATTATAATTTTTCAATCAATACATGTATATTATTAATCTCAATTTAGTCATAAATTATATTATCACTTTAAGGGTTATCACCTGCTTGTTCTTAACCATATTTTATAAATAATTGAATACATTTAATTACTAATATTACAGTATATGGATCTTCTTATTATAATATTTATTTAAAAATTACAAATATTTTTTTTTCTAGGATATATTCAAACTATGATTTATTCCCTCTTTTCAGGATATTATAAATAATTTATAAATATGATTTTTTAATAGTCATAGAATCATTGTACAATTTATTTAATACAGAGTCTAAAATCCCATGATCTATAATTGTTTATATAGTATCTTATGATATACATACCATATTTCCTAGAGTCACCGAACAGTTAATTCTTATTACTTCCTCTTTATGCTAAATTCCTTATTGTAACACTCCAAGTATATTATTTTATATTAATTACTGAGAAAAAAAATTAAAATTCATATTTTGAACATTAATAAAAAACAAAAATGATTTTTACTTGATTCAACTCTTCATTTCCTAATGAAGATAAACTAATAAATATTTTGGATATTTCCTACAATACCAAAAATATATTAAAATACTACTCACAAAGTGTGAAGATGAATACTAATATTTGCTATTATCTAAACAATTTTTAAAGATATTCTTAATCAAAGTACTAGCTAACAATATTTCCAACTGATTTTAAAATGTTATACAAAACTGTATCTTCCACTTAACATTGTGGAATCAAAAGACAAATCAGGTCCACAAGTTTTATAAACTATAAAAAAAATAATATATAAAAAAAAAAAAAATATTTATGAAATCAAATTCTATACATTTTCTTAGTTAAGTAACTCATATTGATCTTTATTGTTTTGATAAGATAAAGGCTGTGTAATTCCATTTATTATTTAACTGATGGAAACTATAATTTCTACATTTATTTATTTTTTTTCCATTATATCTTTTAATAAATCAAAAATATTTTTCTTTATAAAAAGTTGTAACATTGAATTATTTTCAGGTATTATATTTGACAAGCAATGTAAAACCTAAGTATAAAAAAATATATCACTACATAATTATTACCATTTACATTGAAAAAAATTTTAATTTTTTAATTAATTTATCCGAATTTTGGTTTAAAAGTTATCAATTTTCCATATTTTTTTCAATGTGTTATACAATATAAAATTTATCAACACTTTGAGATAAGTAACAATAAAATGTAAATTTAATTACTATGGCTTTTATCTAGATGCTTTAAATTTACAGTAAGCTTAATACTGTTTCTGCAAGTTGTTCCATAAAATTAATATTTTAAAAAGGAAAATACGATGAGTAAAAACATAAATTTGAAATAATCCAACAAATTTCGCAAGAAAACTAAGTTAAAGTAGAATCTTAATGGTTTTTTTGAATATTTGAATTTTACAGTAAACTAACCAAAGTATTTAAAAAGCTATCGTTTTTGCATAAAATTTATGCATAATTTTCATTAAATGATATATTTCTAATTTTCTCCAATATTAAATTTATTTAAACAAATTAAGAAACAAGATTATTATTTGGCTACTCACTTTATTCTTGCTATTATTATTTTACTTAAAATTCTATAATTTATTTAATATAACTATCAAAAACTTGCATATCCTGTATAAATAAATATATTAATTTAAATTTTCATAATTTTAATGTAAAAATTTTAATTTATTAATACAATTTATTTCTAATCTCCTTGATTTTCATTAGTGAATTTCAATCTTTTCAATTTTAATTAGTTAAAAGTTTGTTATTTTCTCACTTGCACTCTAAAATCTTCTCTTTTTTAATTTAAAGCTTCTTTTACTATTTTTTTATCATTCTTCTAACTCTAAACTTATTGGAATAAATTTTCATTTTAACTGAATATACTTTTGGTTTGTTCTTACATTTTTATTTTAATAGTAAAGTATTTAATTTTGCTAATTATTTTATACTACATTCTAATTATTCATATTAAGCATATATTATTGTAATCAATAGTATATATTTAATGTTAAAATTTCTTTTTTTAAAATGTAAGAATACAAAATGAATTAAACATAAATATGATTAACAAACATAATAAAATATATACTGTTAAATAATTATTATAAAAATTAAAAATTAAAATAAATAAATTAAAATTAAAATGGGCTAATAGTGCTCAAACGCTTGTAATTGTAATAAGTAAGAAATATAATCTGAAAAAGTATAAAAAACATTTTATAAAAAAAAAATATACCTTATTTATTTTAGGATTAAATAATAGAACATGAAAGATCTCAGCAGACTTATTCTCAATAAAGCCAGTAGGATGAAATGGTAATACAAATAAAACTGAACCATTTATTTTATTTAAGTTTTTGAAAAATAAAAACATACTAAATTTTATATAGATAGTGAAAGAAAATATGTAAAATTAGTATTAAGAAATGGTTTAGCAACATTCAAATAATAAATATGATCAAGAAATGATCAACTAATAAAATTAAAAGTAACCTGATGAAACAAATCAATAATATAATTAAAGTTAAATATAGTAATAAAAAGATAATAACCAAAGCCAATAACATGATTAAAGAATTAATACCTAAGAACATGAAAACAAATCTCATAAAAGATATATGTTTAACGAACCTGATTTGCCAGATGTCGGTAAAAAACAGTTATTTTTATAGATTTTGAATGTTCCTTTAGTTTGATTAAATATATATTAATTTGATAACTTTTTTAATCATTTAAAGAGTGATATTAATTTAATATTTTTTAAAAAGTTGGTGATTCTTAAATCAGAGAAAAAAGATAACCCTACACTTTTAAAAGTGGAGCGATTTATGAAGGGTACTGGAAGGGATAATTAAGAGATGGATATGGAGTTTAAAGTTGGCCTGATGGAGCCAGGTACGAAGGAGAGTGGCTCAATAACAAAGCCCATGGAAATGGAAAATTTTACCATGTTGACGGCGATGTGTTCGAAGGCTAATGGGAATTCGATAAGGTAACAACTAACTAAAATAAACTAAAATAAACTAAATTAAATTAAATATAATCAAATCTAATTAATTTTGATAAAATTTAGTTTAAATAAATAATATTATGTCATCTTTATTTGAATTAATTAAATTTTCTAAATATTATTCTCAATTTTTTTATATCTTTATTTTTTCTAATTTTTTTACATTAAAAGGCAAACGGATACGGAAAATACCTTCACGTTAACGGAGCGAAGTATGAAGGTTATTGGAAAGATGATTTACAACATGGGTGGGGAGTTGAATCATGGAATGATGGCTCTGAATACAAGGGCAATTATGTTCATGGTAGAAAATAAGGAAAAGGGACATATACATGGTAATCTAAAGACAATTAATAATTAATTAATTAATTAATTAATTCAATTTAAATTTATTTTTTTATTTTTCATTAGGTCAGACGGAAGTAAGTATGAAGGAGATTGGGAAAACAACAAGATATGTGGCAAAGGTAAGTATACTTGGGCAGATGGAAGGTAAAATAATAAAAAAAAAAATGTAAAATTATAATTTGTTTAATTATAATAATTAAAAACAGGCAATATGAAGGAGAATGGTTTAATAATAATATGCATGGAAAAGGCATTTATACATGGAAAGATGGAAGAAAGTATGAAGGAGATTATTACAATGATAAAAAGCATGTAATTTAATTGAAAATTTTAATTATATTAAGACAAATATATATTAAAAAATTTTAAGCTTTTAAATATTATAGTAATATAACATTTTTTCTTATTAATTAACCAATTAAAAATTTAAAGGGATTCGGAGTGTATAGGTGGGCTGATGGAAGAAAATATGAAGGTGAGTGGAAAAATGGTAAATAACACGGTTACGGAAAATACATTTTATTAGATAGCAATGAAAGGTTAGGCTACTGGGAAGAAGGAAAGCGTATTAGATGGGTAACAATAGAAGAAATTAATAAATATAAAGAGTCTTTAAAAATGGAAGAAGTATAATCAAAAGATCAAACAAAGGAAAATTGAAATAAAATTAAAATTAATTTTTTAATTTTTACTAAATAGTTATAAATTTATATTGACAATAAATTATTTTTATTATTAAATATTAATAATATTCAAAACAAAAATCGTTATATTCAAAATCTATTTGAATTTCTAGTCTTTCTTACAAAAGACACCTCTTTACTGCTTTAGTTTTCTTATATTTTTGATGAAGAAGAAACCTAAGTACCTAAATTTGATTTAGATAGGTGATGAGGTTTTTTTTTCGGTCTGCCTCTTTTTCCAATTTTTTTCTAACTTATTTTTTTTATGTTGCTTCCAAATTTTTAAAGTTCTTCAGACTCGATCGAAAAATCTTTGTCTTTATCTTCTTCTTCATCATCATCTTATCCATCCACATCTTCCATATTTTCTTAAACTCCTTATGAATCATAATTTTAATTTTAAAGTGTTTGGGATTTATCAATATTTTGTTCATCTGATAAGTTTTAAGATTATTCTGTTTATGACTCATCATTTATTTTACTCTTTATTTTTAAAAATTAAAATAGTATAATAGTAATTTAATTATTTAAACCGATCAATTTAAAAACTTTAAATTTACCCTATTATATTTATCCCTGGCCTAAGATTTTAATTGTTTTTATTGTAATTTCTCTTTTTCTTTTTCTTTAAGCTACTACTCCTTTTTAAGTTAAATTTTTTCTTGCTAAATTATTCTTTAATGTTTTCTCTATTGTTTTTCTTATAACAAAATTTATGTTTAAAGCTACTCTAATTTTTATTCTTCTTCTTCCCAAGTTCCATTTTTAAAATGTGTAAAAACATCTTGTATATACCCTATCAGTTATTGCTTCTCTTACTAATTTAAAACTATTAAAAATAAGATACAATTTAAAATTTTAAAAAATTTAGAAGTAAAAAATAATATTATTTTTGTCATTCATAAAACTGTATATTTTTGCATTTTAAATTTTATTAAATATACATTATTTTGGGTGTTTTAAAAATAATAAAATAAAATGACCAAGTTAAAATAATGTTATTTCGCTTTTAAAATTAAAAAATGTTTAACTTATATAATATATTTTTACTTGTAATATTATATGTTTTTTCAATAAATAACTACATAAGATTGTATGAAGATGAAAACTCTTCAATTTTTAATTCATTTTCATCAAGTTCATCTATAAAAATTGGCCTGAAGCTAACTATGCCTGAGTAAAATTAGGCAGCCATCATTTAGCTTTAATCATTTATATTTAACTCTTCTGAAATATCAAATGGAACCTAAATATTAATATAATTAAAAAATAATACTAGAATAAAATATATAGGATTGAATTTCAAAAATAAAAGAAATCCGTTTAAAAACTATAGACTCATATTCATAATAAAAAAATAAATTATTAATTTTTAATTTTAATCTAAATATTTATATTAAAGAATATAAAAAATTTATATTTAAGTAGTCTAAAGTGTTTATTTATTTATAAATCAGAAATACGTTACCTTGCATTTTTTGCACCTGTTGGTTGGAGTAATATTTAAAACTTAACAAATTTTGCATTGTTTTTTGTCTCTGTAATATGTTGATTTAGTTCCTTATATACTTAATGCTGAAGGAACTTATTTTTTCAGTAATTCTAACTTTTTTTATCTTGATGTCATTCTAACTTCCTCTTTGTGCTCTTCGTCCTTTTAGAAATCTAAATTTGTTAATTCCTTAGTACTTATATTATTATTTTAATAGTTAATTTAACTTTATTAATTTTAAATATCTTCTTTTTATTAGAATAAATATTGCTTTTTTATTTTTTAAATATCACCATCTTCCTATAATTCGAATTACTTTTTTTTCTATTTTGTATATTTTTCCACATGTTCCACTAGCTATGTTAAAAGTTAATCCATTAATTTAGATTTTATGTCGTCATCTAAATAAAATTTGTCACAAAATATATTAACGTACTCTGAAGCACTTATATTCATTTAGCTTAAATCCCAATCAAATCTTTCTTTAATAACTAAATTTTCATTAATTGGTATATCCAATTCAATGGGAATCTACATTTTTTCCTGTGATAGCCTGCTGATCTTGACTTTTTATTTTTTTTATCCTTTCACTGTAGATTTTTCTTAATCATCTTTAACTTGATCTGTTTAATAGAAATAGTTCTCTCCAAGTATCATAAAGTAATAGTAAAATAATTTAATAAATATTTTAAATTATTAAATAGAATTATTTCTATTAGATTAACAATTTTATTTGACTCAAAATAAATTAATTTAATAAGATTAAAAATAAAATGGAATAAGTAAAATAAATCAAAGATATTAAGTTCACAGTAAATCATATCAAAAGTTTGATAAATTAAAGAATAAATTAAATTTAAAATAGCCATCAAAGCATTTAAAAAGACTAGCTTTATTAGGAATTGAAATAAATTTCTTACAACCTCATTGATATATCTAAATAATGCGAATAATTAAAATTTATTGAATTATTGCCCAAAAATAATTTACCATAACTGTAGTTAATAAATGAAAAATTGTAAATTGATAAATTAGACGTAGATAAGTAGAATTATATTGATGAAGTTTTACCATTATTTATGAAAGATAAAATATTTGAGTAATAAAGATATGATATAAAAGCTATATACTCAGAAATATTATAAATGAAAAAAAATATGTAAAATCAGGAAATTTTGTTAGATAAAATTGGATTTATAAAATAAAGTAATAAATTTTATAGTTATATTAATTATATTTCTGAAATAAATAAATTAATTTTTAATTAAAATAATTATTCCGTTCATTTTTATAGAATTTATATCAATAAAATTTGCAAATAATAATAAGCTTTAAAATATATTACAATTAATGAATAATAATTGTAACTGTTAATTTTTTTTATATAAGCTATATTTGATTGTATGTTATTTCACTAAGAGTAAATTAGTAGAGAAATAAAATTAGAAAGAGATCCAGATTCGTAAATATTTAACTTTTAGATGGCTGAAGAAGTCGAGATGCTTTAATAATCTCTAAAAGATATAAATAATGTAATTGAGTTCTAAAATGATAATAATCACAAACAAATAAATAATGATATTAAAAAATTAATAACCAATTTCCTATGATAAATTAATATAAACTTTTTATAATACTTTTTTTATATTTTTATAAAAATAAATTTCTATGTTAATATTAATGTAATCATTTTGTTTTTGGAACATGTTTTCCTACAGTACAAGTAGGTAACTTCATAAAATCATCCCAATCATATGTTTCTTTTTTACAACATGTCCAATATTTTTTTAAATCGTGAAAAACTGGTTATCCTGAATGATAATTACAAGATGTATCTTAATTTTCTTTAGGGTCAAATTCTTTTTGACAACCTTTATTTATACATTTATAATTGCCATTAGCTAATACAACTATTTCTTAGACTTTACTAGGCTCTTAATCTTCTTTTTCTTTTTATTTTTCTTCCACTTTTTTGTTATAATCAGAAATTTTATTTATTTTCACTTTTTCCTATGTTTTTAAAGAATTGTTGTTTATGAATACATTTTATAATATAAAAATTATTTACCTTCTCTTCGTGTTTTTTTTATGCATTATCAGCATTCGAAACAGTATCAGATTTAAAAAATTAATCCTAATAAATAAAATTATTAAATAAAACTAAATACATAATGTTAATGATTAATTTATTAGTAACTATACCTATCCTTTTAAATTTGCATCTGTTTTTATATTAGTGTGTTCACCTGTAGCACATTTTGGTATTTTTTCAAATTCATCCCAGTCATAAACAATTTAATTACAACATGTCCATCCTTTTTTAAGGTCATGGAAAATGGGTTTACCAGGATGGAAATTGCATGCTTGACCGTTGTTTTCATTTTCTTAATATTTTTTCCCACACCCATTTCTAACACATTTTAATTAGCCTGCTTCAGCCATTTTTATATTTAGCTTTTTTTTTTTTTTTATAAATTTTTTTTGAATTAATTTAAATAATTTATATTTATCTTATTAGAAAATAATAATATATAAAATAGTTTAATTCCAAATTTAAAATAAAAATACACTTCTATTGTTTTAAATAAAATATACTGATATTAGCTATTTTTATTATTTCTTAATTATTGTATAAAAATTTAAATAAATTCAATATATAAGTTTTTTATATTTATATTATATGTGTAGATCCCATTATAAAGAGCAATAATTTGTTTTTAGCATGCAATATTATAAATATCATAATATAGAGTTATTTAAAGTAAAAGTTTTCCAAATTAATAGACAAATTTTTCAACATAATATAATATAAAAAAAATAAAAATAATATAAATTTATATAAAATTATACAATGATAAATAAATATATTAATCGATGAAAATGTTAAATAATTAATTGTATTTCTTATCTTTTATGTTTCTACTTTCAAATATCTGTAATAAAATAACCTATTTATAGAAAATAAAAAGAACTTTCTATAATATTACATGTATATAAAAAAA
Source organism: Pseudocohnilembus persalinus (assembly GCA_001447515.1). Taxonomy (NCBI): domain Eukaryota; phylum Ciliophora; class Oligohymenophorea; order Philasterida; family Pseudocohnilembidae; genus Pseudocohnilembus; species Pseudocohnilembus persalinus. The sequence goes on from LDAU01000068.1 coordinate 20,379, forward strand.
AAAAAAAAAAGTAAAAAAAATAAAAAAAAAATAAAAGTTAATAAATTAAAATTATTTGAATATAATTAAGACTAACGAATATAAATAAATTATTTAAAATAAGTAATATATTTAAGTTAAAATAAAAAACTATTAAGTAAAAAACTCTTTTAAAAATATATAAAATATATTTTGTTTATTTATCTTATAATAAAGATTTAATAAAATTTATAAATTCTTTTAATCTAGTATCAAATTTTTATCTTAAAATCTA
>LDAU01000003.1:0-296005 GCA_001447515.1 Pseudocohnilembus persalinus
GAGATAATTGAAACAAATTAAAATAACATTTATATTAGATATAAGAAATAACATAGAACTTTTAAATTATTTTGATACTTAATTATATATAATTTTTATATATTATTAATTATGAAAACGAAATAATTTTTATCAGATTCTCATTAACAGAGTAAATTCAAAATAAAGCTAAATAATTTTCTTAGACTAAAACTACATAAAAATTTGATTTTAATTTGTTTCAATTATCTCTATTTTTATTTTTTCTTATAATTACTTATTTAAATTTGTTATAACAAAATATATTTATTTTAAATTCATAAAATATAAATATATGTGAAATAAAAAACTTAATTGATAAATTATATAAATAAATTTTATGACTAAATAAATTAGGTATAAATGAAACATAAACACATAACTTTGATTGATTCCTTTTTTAGCTTGTATTAAAGATTTGTTAAATATTAATTTACAAATAAAAAAACAAATTTAAATAGATTACTTTGAGGCACATATTATTTAAATTGGTAGACTCTACTAAAATATAGAATAGAATATATCATAATGAATTTTTTATATTTATTTTCGATAAATTATCTTTACATTATTAATAAAAAATAAGGTACAATACAAAGAATAATATCATATATATAATTTAATTATACAGTAATTTTTCAAATTCTGAAATAAAAAAAAATCAGGGCTTTTGCATGTCATTTTTATTTAATGTCCTATTTTATATGTTATTTATATAATTATTTTTCAGAGACATTTTGAAAATCAAATTTCATTTATTTTACATAAAGAAATTATTATCAAGAAAAAACAACAATTTTATTTTTATAATTAAATTTGAATAAGAGAAAATTTTAAAATCTTCTATATATTTAAATAAATCTAAAATTCAGAATTCGGAAAACAACTGTACTAAAATCATTTACTTCAATTATCACTATATTTATAATTAAAATAAAAAGGATAGTAAAATACATTATTTATAAAAATTGAAACATTTAATTTTAATAATTCAGTTATAAATTTAAATATTTTCTAAAAATATTTATAAAATTTGTGATAATTATAACAAGAAAAATATGTATATTTATAAGATATGAAAAAATAAAAAATATTTCCCACCTTTTTTCATATACAATAACTTAATTGTACTTTGTTGACTTCTATTTTTTTTTATTATCATAAAAACTTAAATTAATTTAATTCATACCTATATTAAATAATTGGGACAAGTATTAATTTTTTATGTACCATCCTATTTAAATAACACTTTCTATATAAATATGTCTTATTATTTAAAAAAAACATAGATATTAACATAAAATATATATTTCAATATACAATATTTATCAATGTTTTTCATCTTTTAAAGATTTTGATTTAAATCTCTAAAGTCAGGTCATTCTAGTATGTACATACTAAATATATGACTTTTAAAAAGAACATTTTATTCTATTGTATATTAATAAAATAAATTATTTTAAAAAACAATATTACTAATAATATAGTCAAATAATTATATTTAAATAATTTTTTATTATTATGTATTATGTGAATATGAGAATATCTCTCTTGTACTTAAGCCATATTAACTAATAAAATACTTTAAACTAAATATATATAACTTCAATACCAATTCACAAAAAGTTTTAATATAATGTAAATAAAAAATGTTAATTATGTTATAATATATTATATATAAGTTTATAAAATTATAAAAATGATTATGAACTATTTAATTATAAATAATATTTCACATTTATGGTGGTTTTTTAGAAAATAGACTGTATTATTTGTAAAAATTAAAGGGTGTAATCAAATTTGTTAAAAAAAATATTCAAATATGATGAAAATAACAATTTTTTAAATATAAATTTACAAGTTTAAAATATTTTTAAAATAATTTTACTGCGTCAATTTTATATTTTTTTAAATGTTTTAAAATAAAATCATATTCCATTTTTCTATACAGAAAATTACATTTAATCCTCAAAAAATTTAATTTATTAAAATTACAATCCACACCAAAATAAAAAAAAACAACAAAACCATCTATCACAAATAATCAATAAAAAATATTAATAATATTAATTAACATATTACCCATCTATAACCCTAAATAAAAAAATCTTATAAAATAAAATAAAATGCAAAGACTTCTACAAAGCAGCAAATTTGTAGCCAATTATTCTCAATAATTAACAAGAAACACTTAAGCATTAGCCAAATACCCAGTCGGGTCTGATAAAGTTATCCCTCCCCCTAAAGATTATTTCCAATATCATTACGTTTTCGAAGTATACCCCGACGCATTAAGTGGATTTAAAACCCATAAAAAAGACCCCTTTATAGGTTAATAATTTTACGCTTATGAAACTTTTGAATTTTAATACGAAGGATAATGGTGGGATATTGGTTCTTTATTTGTTAATATTCTTTATTTCACCTGTCCCTTATGGCTTTATTTAATCGTTGTTTATGAAAATAAAAAAAATTCATAAAGAAGAGGAACTAAAAATAAAACTTATCACACTTAAGGAGGATATTTCCACTATCAATTATATGATGTTTATGAAGATCCTATTATTAAAGACTGAAAAAATTATGGAAAATAAACAAATATTAAATAAATAAAGCAATTTTTATGATTAATTATGATAGAATTACAAAATAATTTATATACAGCAAAAACTTTAGCATAATAAAAATAATTAAATATAAAAAATAAAGAAGCAATTAACGAAAAATTAATATGAATTTAAATGGAATTGAATTTAACGAATTTTTGAAGTATTTGAGTTAAAAAACCATTATTTTTGTTTTTTAATATACTATATTATTTTTATATTTACTATAATTATTTTTATTAATGAAAAGTATAAAAATTTTGATGAAAAATATTTACGAATAAAAAAAGATTCGAAAAGTTTTGAATGGATAATTTTAATGTATTTCTACTTATTTTTTTAATTTTATTTGAATTTAATAAATTTTCATAAATAAATATATTTACTCTAAAAAACTACTATCAAATATAGTAAATATAATTTCTACTATTATTAAGCATATTTAAAAATAAAATATTTGTATTCATTTGAATTTTATATGTAATAAATTATATAATAACATAATTCTTTTTACTATTTAATATAAAGTTATAAGCTTTTAAATTAATAAATTATTAATAGGAAATTAATCAATAATTTTAATAATTATTTATAAGATTATAAAAAATACTATTAGCAAAAAAATAAAAAAAAAATTTGATTTAAATTTAAATATTTAATATGAATGATTTTAACTTTAAAAAATATTTAATAATGTAAATTCATATATTTTTAAAAAATTTATATAAATAACAATATATAAATTACAAAGGATATTTTTATAAAGTATATAAATTATATAGCAAATTTATTTAAAAAAATATAAAAAAAAATTTATCAAATTATTTTTTTAATTTTATAATTATGCTTTTATTTTATTCTAATGATTTTTATTTATATTTTAATTATTTTAATTAATAAATATTATTTAAATTATATTATAATATTTTTCATTTTTTTCGAGAATTTTGGTGAAAAATTTTTTATTTAATAGAATTGGTTTCTGCCTATAAATTTAAGAAAGCTTAGGATTGCACTATGTTCATTTGTGTTTAAATCCATAAGTCCTAAATTTATCCTGAAAAACTATAAACCAAAACATCAAATAAAAAGTAAATTTCACCAAAAAATTCTCTGTATTTTTTAAAAGGAAAAAGAAAATTTATTATTATCTAGTATAATTCAGGAGTAATTCTGCCAAAAAGTTAAAATCCATCGACAATTAAAAATTTTTTCGTCTCTTTCTTTAGGTTTAAGAAATAGACTAATTTTAAATCTTGAATTTGTATTAATTAATCGTTTATTAAATTTTTTTCTGGATTTTAACTTTTTGCTAATGGAATTTTCTATCTCCAAATTAATTCGATAATAATTTGTCTAATTTATACAAGAAGATATCAGGTCTTTTCCAAAAAAGAGAGATATCTTCTCTTATTATTATTTGAAAGTCCAATAATAATTTCATTTTAGATTTTTTTTATTTTTTTTATTATTAATATTAAAATTCAAATAAATATTAAAAAATATTTTGAATATTATTTAATTAGCTTAATTCAAAATTAAAATTAATTAACAAAAAATATTATGATTAATTTTTTTTTCGATAACTTAATAAAATTAATATAGATAATGAACCAAAATTTTATTTATAATAAAGTGAAAACTCAAATAATTATTAATTATACGATATAAAATAAGAAGAAAAAATTTTATTTTAATTAGATACAAAAACAAAAATTTTTGTTTAAAATATATTGCAATGTATAAATTCTATTTCACATATGAAAGTAAAGTTACAAATAGAATATAAAAAATAAATTATTTAATAATTAGCTTTATTTATTAATTTATTCTCATAAACAATATATTTATATTTAAATTACAGGGAAATTATTTATTTCAGAATAAATACGATCATTTTTATTAAATGAATAAAACTTTTATATATTATATATTTTATAACATAAAACAAAACAAAAAATCAAAAAATAAAAACAAAAATTAAGAATAATCACATAAAATTTATAATCAAAATCTTATAATCTTTATATAAAAATATTTTTAATGGAAGAAAAAGAACAAGAAACCAGAGAATTTTAAAATTATATTAATGATATAAAATCATAATTATAAATACCTTTTATTCAAAGAAGAATAGAAGAAGGAAAAATCAAAGAAGATTAGCAGGAAGAAATATAAGAACTAATCAAAGAAATTTAAACCAAGGTAATTTAAAATTAATTAAATATAAAATACATATTATAATATTATTTATAAATATAATTATAAAATTCTATTTAATTTAATAATTAAATATGAACTAATAAATGCATAATAATAATTAATTGATAAAATCTAAGATTTTATATATTATATAATTTCAAAATTTATTTTTAATTTTTAAAAAGGAAGAATAGCTTACTGATCTTTCTGACCTTGGTTCATACTTAATTGAAAAAACTTAAGAAAATGATTAATTATATGAGAAAAAAATACAGTAATTAGAAAATTAAGCAGATGATTATGTTTTGGAAATTGAATTTCAAAAATAAGCAGTAAATTAGTATAAAATAATATATAATGAAACTCTTTAAAAACTAGATAGTTTACAGGAGCAAGTATAAATAATGGAAGAATAAGCAGACAAAGATAAATTCAAATATATGGAAAAAGAATCAATTATAAAAGAAAGGACCCAAAGCATATAAGAGGAAAGTTAGTAAGAAAGAGAGAATAACATGTTGTTAATCGCAGAAAATTTCCAAATTAAAGAATAGTTGAAAGAAAATAATTAAAATTTAGCCAAAATGAAGTAAGAACTCAAAGATTTAGAATCTTAAAACAGGTATATTATTTAAATAAATATTAATTATTTATTAACTCAAAATAATATATTTTATAATAAAACAAAAATTAAATTAGAAAATTCAGAGAAGACATTGAAAAGTAAAATAAAGACTTATTTGACATGTCTAACAAATTAAAATAATTATCCAGAAAATTAGATGATAAGGATTAACAATTGATAGACCAACAGAAAGCTAATTATGAATAATCTTAATAGATTGAAAATTTTGAGAAAATAATAAGAGAACTAAAAAATTTTTAATAAAATTAGTTATATACATCATAAAATTTGATAGAAAGGTAAGCTAAAAAAACTGACAGTAAGACTCATTAAATATAGGCAGATGAAAATGTTAATACAGAAGAAAATTAAGAGCAAAACTTTAAAGAAAATTATGGAAATTTATTAGCAGAAATATAAGAGTTACCTGACCAATAAAAAGGCAGTTTCATAGAAAATTAAATTAATTTTGGAGACAGTTTTGAAAACAAAAATTCTCACAGGCTTTCAAATGAAGGGGAACCTTAAATTTTAAATAATAGCAACGGTAACATTTAGCAAGAACAAAATTAATAATAAGTTAATAATGAACCTTAATCTCAGTAAAATAATGATAAAACAAATGAAAACGGAAATGAATAAGAAAAATAAGAAAAAACATCATCCATTAAAAAAAAATAAAACCTCTAAATTGTAATAAACGACTCTCTTAACACCTCTTAAGAGTTAAAAGACACCGTTTTAAACAATAATAATAATAGTAATTAAAATTCGCAGGTCAAACCTAGCCCCCAAGGACAAAATAATTAGCTTAAAACAAGTAGTATCATAGAAAGAACTTATTTAGACATTTCCGCCAAAAGGCCAACCACAGCTACCCACCAAAAATCAAAATAATTACACGACCTATTATAAAGAAAAAAACAAAACAAATTTTCTTTAGCATAAAACGACTTAACTAATAATAATATTAATGAATCAGAAAACCTTATAGAAAACGTAGATTATAATTAATTAACAAACTCTTAATAATAAATTCAACAGTAAAAGCAGAAATAACAGCAAGAAAAAAAAGTAGCCAAAAGAAGAGAGCCCTACGAAGAATTCTTCCACTTAACTGGACAATGTGTAAAATTAAATTCTTAATATATGGACGATATTTTAGCTATTGATATTTCTGGTTACTATTAAGTTGTTAGATCAAAGGGAATTCCTTACCATAAATGGTATAATTTTATAGAAAAAAAATTAATTTATTAAAGAAAATTAATGCTTGTGAATGAAAACTAAGACTGTGATATAAAAGAACTTGATAAACTAAAATAAGAAATTGATTCATTTGCTGAATATTGATATTATAAAAATTTTCCTTAAAATTAAACAAGTTTATCGTTAGTATTTAAAAATTAAAATTATTAAAAAAATAGTATTAAAAAATTGTAGTATTTTCTTTTATAAAAATTTTTGTGTTTATTTTGATATTTTGAAATATATATTTTAATCAATTAATAAATATTAATTAATATGTATAAGTGCTTATGTAAATATTATTTAATAAATGTATGTTTAAATTAAATACATTAATAAAAATAAATAAATACATAATATATTTTCATTCATAAAATAATGAGAAAATATTAAGTGATATTATAAATTAATAAAAAATTTAATAAATAGTATATTTTTTTATAAATTCATCTATTTTTTTTAATATTTTAAAGAATAATATCTAAGTATTGCAATTTACTATGATTCATAATATTAAATATAATTTAATAAAATAATTAAAATAACAAAAATAATAAAAAATTAATTTTATATCAAATTTTTTATATTTCAGTATTATTAAGCTTATTAATATTACTATTACTACATATTTTATAAAGAGTATTAATACTATTATTATTCTTATTCCAATTATCTCAATTACTCTGCCATATTATCAACTTCTTACTTTATATTGCCAAAAACTGCTTTTCTTTTTTCAATTTCGTCTCTTTCTTTTGCAGAAACAAATTATTACCCAGAATTCTAAAAATATATAAAAAAATTAAATTAATTAATTAATTAATACATCAAATTATTATATAACAAATAAAAACTAAAAATTATTTTTAATTTAATTTTATTTTTATTTAAATTACTGAAGTTTTCTCATTAAATCTGGCGTTTTTAGTCTCAGCTCTTAAAATATTTACTTTTCTAATTAATTCTACATTTGCCTTTATAATTCTTATATTATCCTATTTATGGATTTCTTCGTCTTTGGTTAAATTTCTTTTAAGTAAATTTACAGTTTTTTTTAAATATTTTTTTTAACTTTCATACTCATTGGTTATATTTTGGTCAATTTCCACATTTTTCACAAAATCTTTAGCATGATTATCCTTCAAATTTGTAACACTTTCTTTCAATTTATCATAATCCAAAATATGCTAAACGGTAGCATAAACCTGGTTTTTAAAATTCTTTATTTTATTCTTCTATTATTATATTCTTTATCTCAATTTACTAATATCTTCTTACATCAATTGCTATTTTAAAAATATATAAAGTAAAATCAACTTAAGTTCATATATTAATGAATATCATTTATAAAATTTCTTATTAATATATATATAAATACCTAAGTTTAATCCAATTCATCAACTATACTACCCAATATATTACTATATTTATTAAAATCTTTCAATTTTATGTCCAATTCGTTAGTATCTTTTTTCATTCTCTAAATTTCTTCTTATCTAGGTGCAATATCTCTTTTAAGCTCTTTTATTTTATGATCCAACACAAATTTAAACTTTTCCAATTCTTAAGATCTTTTTTTCAAATCATAAATTCTTTTTTCTTTTTCCCCAATTTATTTGTCTCTTTCTAAGATCTATAAATTAATAAAAAAAATAAATATATAGTACAAATTACCTAATATATAATTAATGTATATAAAATTTCATTTAAATAAAAATAATTAAAATATTATTTTATAAATAAATTATTATTATTATAATTTATAGCTAAATTACTGTTTATTTCAATTTATTTATTTCATCATTTAACATCTTTTTTTTCTCTTCCAATGATTATTTTTCTTCCTCGTACATTTTTCTTTAATCCTCTAATTCTAATTATTCATTTTATTATTGTTCAATTTTCTTATTAGTAAAACTGACTTCAGTTTTAGCAGTTAAAGTTTATTCTGCAATTTTCTATTATTCCTTTTAATTTTTTTCAACCAATTCTTCAATTTCTCGTTACTTTAAAAAATTAAAAATAAAATCAAATTAATTTAAATATAAATTTATATTTTTTTTTAAATTACAGTTTCCTGAGAAATCAAAGCCAGTGATACTTCTTAGTCCCTCTTTTTTTTTTTAATATCATTTTCTATTTTTTCTCTTTAGTTCCTGAGTTCTTCTAATTAGTTTTACTAAGCTTAAATTTCGGCTTTTGCTTACTCTCCTTGAGTTAGTAAAATATTTTGTTTTTTTGTGTCATTTTTATTTATTTATAAGTTGTGCAATCTTTTAGCATTTTCATATTTTTCAAGCTTTATTATTTTATATAAATTAAATTAATTATATTAAGACATTATAATATTTTAAAAAAATAAAAATATTAACATTAAATATTTAAATAAAATTCAATAATAAACATTACCTCTTGCATTTATTAATTATTCATTTCGGATTCAAGGTCTTCCATTTCCTTATTTTTATCGTCTTATAATTTAACATAATCATCATCATATTTCTTCTCCATTTCTTTTTTCTTTTAAATAAAAAATTAAGCATTTATATTTATCAAATACAATTGTATATATAATTATTTAATTTTTTTTTTTTTTACCTATTCCTACATATTTTCATATTCAACTTTATGCTATCTATTAGCTTAAGATTATTACTCTCTTAATTCTTTTATTTAATCTGTTTCTTCTTTTTAATTGTTTGTAGTACTATTAGACACCTCTTATAATTTAGTTAATTATTCTTCTTTTTTGTGTTTTAAATCATCCAAATCTTATTTGGTAACCAAAATTTCTTAACTAGGCTAAGGATATCCCTATTAAAATATGTATAAAATTATTAAACTTATTTTCAATCAAAATAAAAATCATTTTTTCAATTCAAAATTATTATTTAGAAAAAAATAAAATATTAAATTAATAAATAAATAAAAAGAAATTCAATACCAAACTCAATTTCTACCCCCTCGCATCTTTATCTTTAATTTCAAACAACAAAATACACCCATCTTTTCCAACAGACAACAACCACTTATTATCATAAGTAACTCTCATTTTTTCAACTCCTCTTTCATCATGAGCCTAATAATCAGTGCATTTTCCACTAGTCAAAGGATACAAATAGCACCTAATTAAACCAGAACTTTTTACATCTTAAATACCTGCAAATAAAACTTTATTTGTGGAGGGAAAAGCAAGTGCCTGTATATTATAATCTACTGCATGTGCCTCCATATTTGCTTGTGTACTTCCTTGTTAATTCATGTCAATTTCGTAAATTTTTTTATCGTTTCCACTTACAATAATTTTTTTATTTCTAGAATCTTCGGAGTCGTTCTAGCTGCCCCCGCACCCGTGGGTCATTACCAAAGAAGAAAATTAAACACCTTTTATTATAAAAAATTAAAAATAAGTTTTTTATTTAAAATATAACTAAATTTAAATGTTAAGTAGAAAAAAAAAGATTTTTTTTCTTTTTTATAAAATTAATCTATTTAAAACAATTTATTTATTAATCTAATTATAAAATTTCAATTTAAATTAAATTTTTACTTTTTTAATGAGCATCTATTACTCTCATTCCAGTTTAATCGTATTTTAAATCGTTGTCTATTTTCCAAGCGTATACTTATCCATCTGTACCGCAACTGGCCACAACAGTATCATCTTTGGACCAAGAAATTGATCTTACTTTTTACAAATGAGCTTTAAATATCAATTATGGCTAATTTTAATAAATTAAATTATTATTAATAAATTAACTATAAAAATAATATTTTAAATAAAACATAGATATTATTTGTATATATCTTTTATTTTAATTATTTTTACAGGATTTTCCCCAGTATAAAATTTGAAAATATGGATAACATTGGCAGGCATATTTCCATTAACTGCAGCAAAATACTAACCACCATTACTAAACTTAATTTCTTTACAATTTTTAAACTAAGATATTTCTTTGTAATGTCTATTTTTATCCATTTATTATTTACTAGATTAATGAATATTTATGCTCATTAACCTCAATTTATCCTACAAAGCTACGACTAACTAAAATTTATGTGATAATTAATAATAAATAAATTAAAAAAATAAATTTAGAAAAATAGAATTTGTTTTAAAAATAATATAAAAAAAATATCGAAATTTTTACGTGAAATCCAGATGGGTGAAAAGCCAAAGCAGAGGGCTCTTCATTAGTATTTAAAACCCAATTTAACTCTAAAGTTTTTTCTTCATAGTTCCAAATTTTAATAGTATTGTCTTGACCACAAGTAGCCAGTAAAGGTTTTCTTATACAAATATCCCTAAAAAATAATTAAAAAATATAAATATATATTAATCGTCAAAAATAATAAATTAATGTATAATAATAATTATAACAATATTTATTTTTTATATATAAAATTTTATTATTTTATTTTAAATATATATGATAATTTTTCTATATATATATTTTTTACATTGCATTAATTGGCCCATTATGATACATTAACCCTATTTATTCACTCGGTTATTCCATATCATAGAAATCATTTTATTATTTTAATTCAGCTTTATACATAGTATTATTACTTAAACTGACAATAATTCTATCCTCTAAATTTGGATTTATTGCTAAACCAGTAATTCTTTATTGAATATGTATAGGCTCTCCTTGCGTTTTAATCTTTATTAAAAATAAAAATTATAATAAAATAAAATATTTTCATATTTTCTTCCTTAATAATGTTATTTTTATTATTTAATTTAATGAAAGTTTATTATTTTTTACTTTAATTTAGTTCACACAGTCAAATGGATTAACATCGTCATTATTATACTTGTAAACAAAAACTTGTAAATTTTAAGCCGCAACTATAAAACCCTTTGAATAAGCACAACAGGCAGTAATATAAGAGCTACTGTCTTTATCTTTCTAATTTATCAAATTAGGAGATTCTTTCAAAATTTCTTTATATTAAACTTAGTCATTTTAGTATTTGCACAAAATTATTCCTCCATCTGAAGTACAGGCCACCAAAGATTAATCACAGGATAACCATCTAAATAAAAATTTAAATATTTTTAATAAATTAAAAATTTATCATATTTAAAATTATTATTTAATAAAAAAGTTAATATTATATTTAAAAAATTAATAGTTTTATTTTATTACTAATGACATACTATATCTAAAACCAAATCCTAAGGCCTCTCTTTAAGAGTGGGCTAAACTCTATCTATTTTACTTGTTGTTTTATTATTATCATCAGTAGAGTCAATTTTTTTAAAACATTAGAAAACCTTGATAGTAAATATTTTTTTATAAAATAATTTAATTATTAAATATTTAATATTAGAAAAATTTTTTAAATTAATAAATAAATTAAGCAGTTTTTTTTTACCATATCTCCCACAATGGTTATAAAATTGGGGTCGTAATAACTAATTTATATTTCTTTTGGCTTAATTTCTTTTTATAAAGGCCAGGCACATAAGGCCTATCCTTTTTCCCAGTGCCAATAAACTATAACTTATTCGCCTTCCCCTGACAAACTCACCAAATATTTGTCTAAAATAAACGATTATTAAATAAAATATATTAATCTAATTTATAATTAAATANTATTTTAATTTTTACTTTCTTGCATTTAGGATGCAAAAGCAATACTAACCCATTTTGTTATAGCAGTATCTTAATAAACTAAAGCAGGTTTTTTTCTTTAATTTGTTACTACGTCATAAATTTCTATAGCTGGAGGTAAAACTCTATCATCTTTTTCCATTCTAGATCCCATTAAACCTAAGGCTAATTTCCTAAAAATCAAATTTTTATAAATAAATATACAAATCTAAATATACATAAATTTCACAATAAAAAACATAATTATAAAACTAGTTCTCTTTTATAAAAATTTTTTTAACTCTTTTTAAATATAAAATAACGATAAACATTATCCTACTAAAAAAGTTTTATAAATTCCATTTTACACATAAATATATTATTTAAATACACATATATTATACCATAATACATACATTTATTTTTTTTTATATATATAAATATTATTTATCATATAAATTACTTTTTCTAAGGAGATAAAGACAAACAAGAAATACCAGTATACTCAACTAAACCAGATAAAAAAGATTAAGTATTATCCTTTAAGTCTTATATAACAGCGTGGTACCCGGCAGGAAACAAAATTTTTTCTTAGTCTATAAAATGCAAATTATTTTTTAACTGAGAATTTATTCCAAATAAATGTTTTAATTTAATCTATTATGAAGATCCAACTTATGGTAACATACTTTTTTTTTTATGTGTATATATATTTATTTTATTTAAAAATTTTTCTTGACTGTGTTATTTTCAATATTTTGGGCTTTATTTATTAGCTTTTTCCCTCTTTTTTTTAAATTTACTATTTTTATTTTTTTTTAATAAAATTTTTGTGAAAGAAATTTAAGTTTTTTGTTTTTATTTTTTTTGAATATTTATAGAATTTATAAAGAAGTTAGATTTTATTTTTTTTAATCAGATTTTTGTGAATTATTTAATTAAATTTATTTAATAATCAAATTATTAAATAAATAAAACAAATAAAGTAATTAAACCAAAATAAATACCATATATTTTTATTAATTTTATTATTTATATAATATGATGACCTAATTAAAAACTAAAATAATTTTATGTGAAAGTTTCTTAACAAAGTTAACAAATTTTAATGAGTAAATTATATATAATATAGTAATAGTAAATAAAATAATACATAAATAAATTGTTTTATAATAAATTTTGAATTAAACAGAATATTATATATACATATTATTATTACTATAAATTTTTAAGTATTTATAAATAAATTATTATATGTATGCTATTTTTTTATATTTGATATTTAGTCTTTTTATAATTAGTCACTATATTCTTATAATTATATTTATTAATATGTATTTTAAAATTCTTAGACTTATATTTCAATATTCTGTATTCTTAAAATTTAATTTATCTCAATGAAAATAAAAAATAAAAATTTAAAATAAAAGATCTAATAAAAATGAAAAATAAGAAAAAGTAAAACTAAAAATATAACAAAAACTATTCCAATCTTGATACCGCATATCAGTAAAATAATCGATCTTCATATATTAATAATCATAATAAAAATATGGATAAAAATGTCCCAAATAATAAAAAAATTCATGAACCACCGATTATAAATGATGAATATCTCAAAAAAGTTTACAGATACGACGAAAATACTAAAAAATACTATACTAAAAAAATAGATCCGGTTTTAAAAAACAAGGAAGATTTAAACTATAATTAAAACGAATTAATTAGCAATTAAGATATCAATAACTAAATATAAAATTAAGCTAATAATTTATAACAAGATAAACAAAAATTCAACAAACATAATAAATAAAATAAAAACCACATTAAATAATCTGTAAAAAACATGGAAACCTACCAAAATTTCATTCAATATTCTCTAAGAAAAAACAAGATTAACCCCAAAAATAAAAACAATCTCCAAATTTTTAAAAATTATTACACAATTCAAAACTTTTTCAGAAACCTTGAAAACCAGTATATAAATAAACAATAATTATAATATAATTAAAATATTCTCTTTGACTCCAAAATATAAGAAATAAGTCAAAATTTCCTAGTTAAAAATTATATTACAAACGAATTTTAAATTAAAAATATCAAATTAATAATAACAATTTAAACCATTGTAAATATATAAAGTCATAGAATTTCCTTTCTTATATATATAGTTAATCCATAAACTAATTAAAAAAAAAAACTGGGTATAAATCCACCTTAATTAAAATTGAATCAATATTAAAATTCATATATTTCGGTTTCTAATGATTATAATGGTATTGATATTAATAATAGTAATAAAAATGCTAATGAAAGTACCTTTTAACAATAAATTATCTAATAAAATAATAATTAAAATCCATAAAATAGTTGTGATAACTTATAAGTTAAATTAATTTTGCAAACTTTTGAAGATATAACTATATTTTAAATTGAATTTCCAAATGAAATTTTGGTACACGAAAATCCAAATTTTACAAATTAAATGCAGCTAGAAAATATTAATTAGGAAGATAATTCCAATAACTTATAGTAAGATTCGCAAATTTAAACAGACATCTAAATCGATTAATTATTATTTTAAAAAACCAAAATTTTGTATAATAATTAAATTAATATGCCAAAAAATTGCTATTTTTTCACTCAGATTTAAAATAATTTTTTTGTTTAAATTTAAGAAATATAAAACCCTTTCCAAAGCTTACTTAAAATTGTACACTTAGATTAAAAATTTTAGATGCAAATTGTTTCCAAAATTTCATTAGGCAGATTTACAATTTAAAATGTAATTTATTTTGAAAAAAATTAAATGCTTATTTTGCACACTAATCAAAACCACTTAATAATTTTAAAAATATAATAAAATTTCTAAGACTTAAAAATAATCACAAATCAAGTTAATTTAATTTAAAAATATGTTATACATAAATTATAAGAATCTTAGAACATTTTAATTATTATGCTATATAACTAAGGTAATGACAATTTAAGTTTATTTAAAATAAAAATAGAAAATAATCAACCCGAAAGCTAAAAAATTTAGCTTGTTAATAATTAAATTATATATATTAACAATTAATCTAATTAAATTAAAGAAATAAAATAGTAATAAATAAACTACAAAAATTATATATTTTAGTAGTTAAAAATGTAGTATATTTTTAATTATTAAAACACAATACAAATTACAAATAATAATCATATTTCAATAATCCACCAAAAAAATTTAAATTAGTTTTTCATATATGATAATAAAACTGAATAAATATATATCTATAATAGTACAGATACAGATGATGAAGAAAAAACAAACTTTAATAACTATAAATAAAATATAGAAAAAAAACTGACATTGGTTGGTATTAATTTTTTTATAAATAATAATAACTAACTTTTAAGCATTTAATAAGACGATTTTTCGACCTAGTTAAATATATAAGATATACAAAACATTTGAAAAATAATAAAATTTATTAATTAAATTCTTAATAAAGTTTTTAATATTTGTATATCATAAAAGATTATATTATATTGATATTGAATTGACAAACTTAATTATTAACTTATATAATAATAATTTAATCAAAGATTGTTTTAATATAATTTAAAATAAATATAAAATAGTATATTATATTTTTATCTATATATTCATACTAATAAAAAACACTTTTTTATATTATACAATATCTATACTAATTTAATTTAAATAAACTAATTATCCACATACCTTAAAAAAAAAAATTAATTAATTTTAATATACTATTTTTTTTATATATATTAGAAAATTAAATAAACAAAAAACATTCATAATATATTAATTTCAATATATTTTTTTATATATTTTTATTATATTTATATATTACATAATAAAATATATATATTTATATTTTTTTTTCATTATTAAAACTATGACTAATCAAAATTCAACTTACTGGGGTCAAAAGGCTGTCCCTTAAAGGGGGACCCTTCAGCATCCCAAGCTTTTTTCATCATTTCCAACTAAGCTTCTTATTCACTAGTGGGTAAGCCCATTTATTTTCGTTTTTAATCGTACATTAATTTTCTTATAGCGCCCTGGGTTTCTCCGTCAAAAGAGTCAATTGGCTTCGTATTTTCCACTTTTTTAGTGTCGATTTCTTAATCTCCTTTTAAAACTGTTTTCCAAATATTTTCTTAGGCCTTTTCTAAAGTTAAAATTAACTTGTTGCCGTCTTCTAAACTCCATAAAGAATCATCGGTTTTTATAGGCATGTAATAACTACCTTATATATACATTTTACTGTCGATTTCTATTCTTACCTGCTAATTTTCTAAATCTACTTTTCTAATAAAAAAATGTTATATTTGAGTTTTATAAATAAACTATAAAATGTATATTAATTATTTTTTTCAATATAAAATAAATTTATTTAATGTTTAAATATATATATAATGAATACAATTGCTTAGATTTCACTTTTTTGGGCAAAATTACTTCCACAGTAACGTCAGAAATAGATTAAGTCCAACTATATTTATCAGTTTTTCCACCATTATAAGTATTAAAATTGGATTATCTTACCATCTCTTTCACTATTTCAGTTTCATCTTTTTCTTCTTAAATTTATTAAATATCATCTTTTTTCTCTTCTTTTTATCCTTATTACTATTACTCTTATATATCTTTTTTATCCTTTTATTCTTATTATTATTATTTTTTATCATAATCTGATTATTACAACTTTTTTTATTCCTCTTATTTTTTCAGCTTTTATTCTTCCAACTATTTTTATTTCTCAGCCTACATTTTCTCCTACACTCTAAAATATAAAAAAAAAAATATTTTAAATAAAATTATTATATAAAAAAAATAAGTATCCGTACTCTTTTTATTGTTTCATTTTTTCTTAATAAACTTTTAATTTTTCTTCAAATTCCTTAATATCTTTAGGAGGCTGTCTATTTTTATAATGCATATCCTAATAATATTTAAAAGCCTAATTTACTATAATTTCTGCCTTTCCAGGGGGAAAGCCCATTTTGTCTCCAGGTTCGCATTCGTAAAAAAAATCAGTTCTTCTATACATAAACGAAAATAAAGAGTCTAATAATCCGTGAATTCCTCCAGTTTCGTTACAAATTGCATAATACATTTCATCGAATTTAGTTTGTTATTGTTGGGAACCGCTCATTTTTTTTTTATTATATCAATTTTATAAAAAAATTTTTTTTTTAATGTGTATGAGAATTTATCTTTTTTTTAATTTATTTTTTATTTTTTTTAGAAATTTTTATACAATTTCTTTATTTATTTATTTTTTTTATTTTACTAAATTTTTATTTTTCTTTTAAAATTTTTAATTTTCAATTTTTAATTACTATGAATCCAATAAAATGTTTTAAATCTTAAAATTGTTAACTTTATTAGTAATTTGATATTTAAAAGTTATAATAGTAATTAGAAATTTCTATATTATTTATTAATGGTAAATTATCATTTAAATTAAAAAATTTATTATAATTGTTTTATATAATATATTTAATTATAATTTGAATTAATAAATATGAATTAATAAAAAATTAATCAATCAATACATCCCTCCTTACTAAGACATTTACATATCTTTAAGCTTATAATTTTCAAATCTAACTAAATCATCTTTCATTTAATTATGTTTTTGCTAAATTAAAAATTGTATAAAAATTAAAAATTATTTAAAAATCAAATATTTTTATAATTTCAGTAATAAAAATTAAATTTACTTTTAATCTTTCTTTTTCTTTTTCTAATTCTTCGACCTTAACTTTTAGTTTATTGAAATCGTTTGTCAAAGTAGTGGATTTCGCAATTCTAAAATTAAAAATAATTAAAGAAAATGTATGATTTAAAATAATTTTTTTTGATTATTAAATTATATTATATTATAAAATTTTTTTTTACCCAGTAATTTATTTATATTTTAAAACTTAATCTAAAGTTTATTGTTTTTCTTTTTTTAATAATTTTAATTTTCCTCTAGCCTCTCCCAAAATTTTATTTAATTCTTCTTCTTATTTAATTTTCTTTTCCTTTTCAGCCAACACAAATTTCAATTTCTCTTTAGTATGGGTTAATATTTACCTTAATAAAAATAAAAATATTCATTATTATTATAAATAAAAAAGAAATATATTTCATTTCATTATATTTTATTTTATTATATCATATCATATTTATTACACTGTGTTAGTATTTTTTTTTTTAAGTTTGTGTAAATCTTCATTTCTTTCTTCAATTTTTTCATTTAAAGTTTAATTTTCAATTTTTAATTATTCAAAATCAATTAGATGCAAACCCTCGGCCAATTCTTCTTTTTTCTTTAAAACTTTTTAATTTTTAATCAAAGTATTTCTCAATCTTAAATTATCTAATCTCAATTCTTAAAGCTAAACAAAAATAATAAATATTTTAAAATAAATTAATATATAAATAAAAAAGAAAATTTAAAAGTATTAAATAAAGTATTTATTTGCTTTTATTTAATTAAATTTTAAATAAAAATATAATTTTTTTATTTATTTAATTAATTAATTATTACAATTTTGTCTTTTTCTATTTCTTTTTCTTCCCACTCAGTAATTAATTTTTCAGGAATTGGCTTATCATTTCTAGAATAAGCAGCTTTTTAACAAACTTGCCTTTTTAATTCCATGAAAGCCAATTTAATTTCATTACATTTCTTTTATTTAGCTTCTAATTTCTCTTACAATTATCTGGACATCATATTATAGTTTTTCTATGTTTATTATAAATCCAGCCTATAAAATAATAATAACAAAGTAAATAAAATAAATTTTTTATTATTTATAAAAATTAAAAATTCCATTTATTTACCTAATTTAATGAACATGAGCCAAAGTATTTAAATATTTATGATCATTCATAGCCATCTCATTTTATCTTTCAACATACATTTCATTTCTAGATCTGAGTTACTTAATTCTTTACTGTAAAAGTAAATTTTAGTCCATAAATTCTTTATGCTATATCATAGCTTCATTGATAGCTCTTTCTAAATCTTCTCTAATTTCTTTCTATAATAAAATTAACATAATAATAAATTAATTATTTTTTAAATATTATTTGTTTTTATTACATTTGAAATAACTGGCTCTTTTTATTCTTATCTCATCTACATGTCCTCATCCTCATCTTCGTCTTCATCCTCATCTTTATTTTCATCAGAATCTTCTTCATTTTCGTCACTAAATTATCCTTCCTATTCCCGCATAGCTTCATTAATTTTCTATTATTCCAATTCTTATTACCTCAATTACTCTTTTTTTATTTTTAAAGTTTAAATTTAAATTTTTAATTTTTATATAATTCGAAAAAAAATAAAAATAAATAAAATAAAATAACATATCTTATTATTCTACAATAAAATGTATTAAATTTATTAAATTTATATATATTATAATACTTTATATTAACTATTAATAATACCTTAATATTCCCTTTCTTATTCTTCTTACTGTCTTAGTCTGTCAGCTTCATCTTCTTAAGCATATTTAGGATCCGGGTAGGGCTAAGAAGGAATTCTGAGCTAAAATTCTAAATATTTATAGGAAATTGGCTTTTCTGAATCTCTACTCTTTTTACCATAGGGAATGGAATCTGGATTTAATCTTGTATAAAATTCCAAATATTTCTCACACCTTTGAGAAATTGGGTCCAATTCGTGCTAGTCCATATTTACAATAAATTCTTTCGTATTTCTGTTATACTAAATTTTATCCGGACCAGATCCTCTTCCCTCCTTTAATAATTAAAAAAAATTTAGTATTCATTTTAATATATAAATATTTATTTTGTAAAAGTGTATTTTATTGCAAGAAAATTATAAAATTTTATATAAATTTAATTGTTTTACCTCTTTTAGACTATCTGCTATTTATTTTACGACTTTGACTGCAAATAATCCCTAATCTTTTTAAACTTTGTCTTTTTCTTAACCCTTTAAGATTTTACCTCTAATTTTAAATCCTTATTAATCGTTGTAAACTTATAAAATTGCCAAAGCTTTTGTACTTAAAATCAAAACAATAACAATTTTATCTTTATCCAAAGAAACACCGAGCCCAATATGATTAATTTCAGGGTCTAAAAATTAATAAATAAACTTCAATATAAATTTTATTTTTACTATCATTATAAAATATAAAATAATATTATTTTAAAACAAAATTACTCAAAATATGCTACTTATCATTTTAATCTTCCAAGAATAAATAACCCATTTCCATAAAATAATTAAATATATAATTTTTATCTTTTACTACGTCGACTTCATAATTAGCTTGTATAAAACATAAATGATAATCTCCTTAAAAATTATGTTATTTCTCCAATAATTAGCTAAAATATTATTAATTATGTTCGCTATCGACCAAAAACTAGGCATATCTATTAGCAACCATATTAGAAAGTAGCTCAGGATACCTAAGAAATTAAATAATTAAATTAAAAATGTATCTTTTTATACCTATATATTATATTTTATATAAATAGCAAAAGATTGAAATAAAAATTATAAAATAAGTACATAGGTTCCATATTTCTAGCCTTTCTTTCCTTGTTTAAATTGTCCAATAAATCCCTTCTAATTTTTCTTAATTCATCGTCATCTTCATACAATTCTGCCTAAATATATATAAAATTTAAATAAAACATTCAAAAAAATTAATATTAAAAAAAAAAAAGGGCAAGAAAACCCTTCTCTTCTTATATTTTTAAACATTTTCTAATAAAAAATAAAAAAAAACTAAAAAAATCAAATTTAAGCTTAAAAAACTTATAAGCATACTTAAAAAAACTAATTAACAATCTTAAAAAACTCATTTTAATATACTTAAACAACTAATTAACATACTAAAAAAATCTTAAATCTTTAACTTAAAATTCCTAAGCTAAATAAAATTTTTTACATCACTGTCATAATACTCTTAATTCCCCTCTTCATCTTCATCTCCTTCTTATTCATCTCCTTATTCTCCTTCTTCGCCCTACTCTTAAGAGCCCTCCTACAACATCCCCTGCTGCTCCAACAACTAAGCGTACTGCTCAGAATTCAAAACTATTTACTTACCATCGATTTCCACCACGTGTTCTCCTTCTTCATCAGAATCTCCTTCTTCATCAGAATCTCCTTCTTATTATTATTAATATTGTTCCATTTCGCTTTCTCCTAATTATTATTAATATTATTATTAAGCTTGTAATTGCTCAAATTCTTCCTGGTTTAATTGTTGTTCTTCTTGGTCGCTTTGCTAAGACATTATTTTTTGTTTGTTTTGATTTAATTGATTTAATTTTTGCTTATTATTTTTTTTTAATTTTTTGTGGTTAGTTTTGTTTATTTTTCCTGTTTTTTTGGGGGTTGTTTTTTTATTTTTATTCTTGATTTTAAGTTTTTTTTTTTTTTGGAAATAAATTTTTTATTGCTGTTTCCTTTTTTTTAATTATTATTTGGTTTTTAGAATATTTTATTAACTAATAAATTATTAATTATCAATCATTTCTTCTTATTTGAAATATAGTAACTATTTTAATGAAAAAATATTTATAATTCATTAATTTTATTTCCCTGTAATAATAATATATTTAAATTACTCAACTTTTATGCAAAAAATTTATAATAAAATATTTATTATATAAAAATTAATTATAAATATTTAAATATATCAAATCAATATTTACAAATATGTTTATTATATTAATTTATCCAATTTTATTATCTCTTTCATAATTTTTTTATCGACTTTTAATACCCTGCTATATAATGAACACAACTTTCAATAGTTATCATCAAATAGCCCGAAATCGAAAATTTCGAATTTCTATGCACAAAACTCCTTACAATTTATAAATATACATACAATTCTTTAATTTAAGTAGTTACGACAAAATAAACAAACAAACTCAAAAAATGGTCCCCATCATAAACCTTGCTCAAAAAATAATCTTCATACTTCTATTTAATTGAATTATAATTAAAGTTATCGAAATTTAACTAAAAAATTTCTCCTTCTTCCTTATTCTATTATTTTTATTCTTATTTATAATTTTCAATTTCATTTTCAACTTCTTGTTTTTATAAATTTTCTCCTTTTATTTAACCTTCTTTTAATTTTTTTTCCTATTCCATTTTTAGGGAAATATTTTATTATATAAGATTTTTCTCAATTTACTTAATTTTTTCTGATTCTTTACTATAAAAATCCTATATACTCTGCTTAATACCCTCAGATGTATCAATAAGCACTTTTAACATTTTAATAGGCTCTTTTTATTGTCTTAATTTTATAAGTTTATCTATGCAAATTTAATAAGGTTTTTAGCTATTTTATTAATTTTAATTTTAATCTTGGTTTTAATTTTATGAGCTATTTTCATTCGAATGCCCATCTTATTATAAGTTATGCATAAAACTCTAATTTTTTTCTTTATTTTATAAATTATACTCCTCAAGATTTTCCTTCTATTTTTATTAAAGCTCTTCATAAATATAATTAATAGTTTTATCATTTAATTAAAACTCTGCATTTATGCCAAATACTTCAGGTTTAGAATTTTACAATAAAACCATATTTTTTTAAAAATTAAACTATAACTCACCCTCAATCATACTAAATACCTAAAATACCATATTAAAAAATGAGCTATTTTAAAACAATAAAGAGGTCACAAAATTCGTCAGATTTTCTTAGTTAACAAAACTTTCCACTTTTTCAAAACTTTTTTAACTTATAAAATTTTAGTTTTAATTTTAATTTTCCCAGCCCATTTATTTTTACTAATATAAATTTTAATTTTATTATTCATACACGCTATAAATAAAACTAGAAGCATTACTTTAACTGTTAATTACTATTTCATCTAAATTATAGTAAGCTTTAATAACTCCAATAAAAAAATTCACAAAAGCTTTTATTTCTTTAATATAATTCTAAATTTCTTATTCTTACATTTATTTTTAACTTTAATTTGTGCTCGAAAAATCAGCTGGATTCTTATTGCTTTGTAAAAAGTACTTTAAAAAATCCTCTTTAATAATAAATAAAGGGTGTTTTTCACATTTTATTTATTCATTTATACAATTCAAAATTTATTTATATTAATACGCATTTTTGTATATATCTATATTTTTTTATTTGTTAAGCATTTACTCCTATTTCTCGACTTTTCCACTACTCTTATTTCTTTTAGGCACATATCTAAAATTGATAAATTTTATTATTAATAAATAAATAAAATTAAAATAATATATTAAAATTAATGCATGTTTTTTTAATATTTACCTGTATTATTGCAAAATTTCAGGTAAAATTTCAGAATTTTCAACTATTTCATATATAAATTCTTCTATTTCAGATTCGGTCAACCCTTCTAAAACCTTTTCTTCGGCTTCTTTCATTGCATTTTCTGCTATTTAAATAACTTATTTACAATTTAAATCATCAATTAACTTATTACTATATTTCATTATATTTTTTAAAATTAAATCACTCCATTTATATTGCTCATATTCCTTTTTAGCCAAATACCTAAAATTAATAATTTTAAAATATTTGAAAATCTATTCATAAAAATATAATAAATACATAATATAAAATAATAAGTCACAAATTTAAGTTTAAAAATATAAAATTATCACATTAAATGTTGCTACCAAGGAGCCATCCCCTTCATTTTTCTAGAATCGAAGCAATTCAAATTTGGAATACATTTAAAATACTATATAAATCCACCTTATTCTTAATTTTTCTCAAAACTCTTTTATTTTTTATAATTATTTTATTTACTCTAAATTCTGTTCAAATAACTTTTAAAAAAATAAAATGTTTTACTTTTAAAAATTATAAGTTTCTATATTTTATACTTTTCAAAATATTTATAAAATATATAAAATTTATATTAAATTTAATATATAATTTATAAAATAAAAAAAATTAATTTGAAATATATATATACTCTTATTAAGAAAGTGAAGCCAAACCTTATTTCTAATTCAAAAGTTTTTTATCCTATTAATTATTGGAGATATTATTATTTTACCATAAAAATTAAACCTATTCTTAATTATCTATATTTTCTTATTTATCTAATTTATCTTTATTTTAATTTTCTTTTTAATTTTAAATGCTTTCAAAAGGATTTTCATCATAATCAAAAACCTTAACTTAACTTAAATTTTATTTATTAGAAAATGACCCAAATTCTCCATTTTAATATTCATTAATTTAACTATAAGTTGCCTCATATTCTTCTTTATTCTATTAATTTATATATTCTTTCACAAATTAATTTCCCATTTCAAATTCTTTTAAACTTTTATTATTTAATTTTAATTTATATTGAATATTATAAAAAAGATATTATTTTCAATTTTATTAATCGGTTTTATTTTAAAAATTAGTTTATATTGAAAATTTTATTTATTTTTGTATTTTTATTTTTTGTTGTCAAATATCGTAGAAAGAATATTAATTTTTTTTTCTTCTAATGCAAAGTTAAATTAAATTATTTACAATCAAATGATTAATATTAAAATAAAAATTTCTTAATACAACTAATTCTGATTAAATATTAATTTAAATATATCATATTAATTTAAATTATTATTCTAAAATAATGATTTTATATTATTAAAAATAAGATTTATTATATTAAATATTATTTAATATTAAATTAGTTTTGTTTTAAAAATACTAATTTATTTATAAGTCACTACATTAATTTTTATTTTCACCATATAAATTTTAAAAATTCAACAATTTTTTTCATAACTCATTTTTATAAGCTTTTTTAACTATTCTTTAATATTCACTGTGAATGGAATTAACTAAATATTAAAATAAATTATTAAAAAAACAAAAATAAATAATAAATTTAAAAAAAATAAATATACATATGGTAACCCATGTCAAACCAAATCTTTTATAGAAATTCATATATTGTATCTATGAATTTTTTTAATGTATTTTACTTTTTTTGAACTCTTTTGTACTTTTATAAACTTCTAAAATTGAAAGCGACAATATAAGAAGTGAAGATGTAAAAGAAATGAGGCATGGAGGCTCTAAATTTAAATTATGGAATAGTAATTAAAAAAATCAAAATGATGATAATAATTAAGATGAATTATAAGACGAAGGATTTAAACCAAGAGAAAACAGACCTAAAAGAAAACCTGTAAAATGTTATTTATTTTTTCTATGTATCATAATTTTATGTTTTTTTTTTAGATTGTATTATTAAAGCAACTATTTACTTATTATAGTATTTATAAAATATAATCAAAAAAAGCCAATATACAAAAAAACTAAAACATTTAATTTTAATAAAAATATATGTTATAAAAAAAAACTATTAATCTTTAATTTTTAGACAATAAATAGAGTAAGATTAAGAGGATGTAGAGCCTGTAAATTTTGAATAAAAATATGTATAAAATAGATTAAAGAAAAATGAAAAATGTTTAATTAAATTAACTTTTTTAACTTACACTACATATAATAAATCCTTAACTTTTTATATATTTTATTCCATATATTTATATAATATATTTGTTTCTAAAATTACTGCTTTATATTATATATTTTATATGAAAATTATGAAATACAGATTAAAATAAAAATAAGTTAAAATTGTAATAAATATACACTTTTTATTTATTAATTTATTTATTTATTATGATTTTATTTTTCAAAATCACTACTTTTCTACTTTAACAGCCCTTAATACATATCCACTAAAACTAGATATTTCTACCATTGGATGAGTTCTTTCTTTTAAAATCTAAAATTTTTTATAATTTTAAAATTGAAAATTATAAATATCTAAAATTAAAAACTAATTTTATAATATATGATTAAAAATATTAAACAAATTTAAATAAGATTATACCTAATACTATCTCATAAAACTGTCAGTCATTTATATGTATATATATTCTTTACTTTATACCAAATAATTGTATACAGGTATCAAGTTCTAATTAAAATTAAATTGATTTTTATATTTACATATAATTTTTTTGATTTTTATATTTTTTAAATATAAAGATTAGTTTTGTAATTTTAAATTAATTTATAAATACCTCTGTATGAGGAGAATACATGACCAAATTTCCACCAACTTCTAATAAATCATTGCACATTTAAACAATTTCCAGTGCATCAAATGATCCACAAACAACTAAACTAAAATTAAAAATAAAATAAAAAAATATTAAAAAATTATATTATAAACTAAAAATTTAAAAAAATAAAAAAAATACATATAAAAAAAATAGAATTTTATTGTAATATTATATATAATGTGATGCTAATTTAAACCTTATTTTTAATTTTAATAATATTTCTAATGTATAATAATTTTTTTTAATGATTTTTCAATATAAATTCTATATATTTTATTTTTAACTTTTATTTTTATTTTTATAAATAATATTCCAAAATATCTTTAAATTATTTTTAAACAAATTAAACTCAAATTTTAAAAAATTTTTATTATTTACTGACTATATTTTTCACTAACCAAACTCAAATCACTACTAGGAATAACCTAAACTGACTACAAAACCTACTAACTGGGATTCAAAGCAGTTAAATATAAAGTTTAATTTTTTTTTTATGCACTGTCGAAATTTGGATTGTGAGCCAAGTGAATCTGACCTTGTCCATTAAGTCTCTAAGCCACACCTCCTACGGCCAGTCCTTTTGTGTTATCAAACATTAAAATTCTGCTTCCAGGTTAAGCGTCAACTTGGTATAAAAAATATGCAAAAGAATCATGTCTTAAATTTCTGATAAATATTTAAACAAAAATAAATAAATAAAATAATATATAAAATATAAAATATTTTGTCTATTTCAAAAATTATTATTATTAGTAATCTTTTTTGTCAAAATTGATTTTTTATATTGCGAAAATCAAACATTTTTTTTAATTTTTCATATTTGATTTTTAAAATAAGATTTATTACGCTATTTCCTTGGGCTTCCAATCTTATAATGTAAATAATAATTCTTCTAAATTTACTTTCTTAGCAATAACCAAAAAGTAATGTCTAAAAATAAATTAATATAATATAAATTGTTTATTATTAGACTAAATTTATATTTATTAATTTTCTTTATAGTTTTTTTTTTTATTTTTACCTTTTTTTTTTATTTTTTAAATATTTTTATTTAGAAAACGCCGTTCTCATTTCCATCTAAACATTACTCTCTACAATTTTTTAAACCAATTATTATTTAGAAATTGCTCCTTCTTGTTTTAATTTTTCAATTTCTTCTTTAGTCAATTATTAGTATTATTATTCATTATTTTCATCTCTATTTGATTTTATATTTCTGTTATCTTTGCCTTCTGTTTCCATTTATTCGTCAAATTATTCGTCACTATTTGTAAAAATTAATAAATGAAATATTTTATTTAAGAAAAAAAAATAATGAAAAATAGAAACAGTTTTAAAATTTGATTAATTTTTAAAAAATAAATCTTAATTTTGTTTATTTATCTTCTAAAAATTTACACTTCAATATGGTAAAACTCCTTTTTAGCTTCGGGATTTTCTTTAAATTTTCCTTTTTCGATTTCATAAACCTAGTTATAATTAAGGCCTTTCAATTAATCTAATTTTAAATGTTACTTTCTCCAATTTAATCTCCTATAAAAGTAATATAATATAAAATATAATAATAAATGAAAAAATATACTACTTTTATTTTTTTATAAAATTTTTTTATAATCTATTTTATATTCAATTTTTTTTAAAATATAAATAAAATAAAATATTATTTTTAATACTTATCCTATTTTAAATTAATAATCCTACTTTCTTTTCTATTGTCAATCAAAATAATCCACTCTTTTCCTAAGATTGTTTCTGTTTCTTTTAAACCTTCCATTTATATATGTTTTTTAATTAATGAGATAATATAATTATTTTGTAATAATTTTTTTTTATTTTTATAAATTTTTTAATAATTAAAATTATAAATTTAATTTACTATTTTAATATACATAAATTTTTATTAAGAGTTCTTTTCTTATTTAATTTCCTAATTTCTAATATGATAAAATTATATGTAATCTTAGTAAATTTAATTTTCTTTTATATTGAAAAATCCTAGTGATTTATATGTGAAATCTTTAAAAAATTAAAATAAAATAAAAATTTCATTTATCTATTACTTTTATATATAAGTAGTTAATACACATTACTTCTTATATAAAAATTTTTGAGAAACAATTTTATAAAATATTTTGAATATTATAAGAATTTTACAAATTTTAATCAATTTTTTTACTAGTATAAGTCCACAGATAATTATATAAAATTTATCAACTTTATATTAAAATGAAATATGAAATCTAAATAAAATTAATAATTATATTTTCCATTAAAAAATTAAATACAAAAAAAGAAAAAAGGTTTAAATAATCCTAACCCATAAGAAAAATGCCTAAACTAACGAAAGAAAAAACCAAATAGAAAACAAGTAAAAAACTCAAAAAAATAAATGAGCAAGATTATAGCCCAAAAATAATGCGGAAGGCAAAACAATCTGATTTATAAGATAAAAATTAAATTCATAATGAATAAGAGGATAAAATTCAATAAAATATATCACTAGCTTAATAAAATAATAAATAATAACAATAGCCTTAACAAACTTAAAAAAATATTTAAAATTCATAATACCAAAAAAATATCTTTTCTAATTAAAATTTATGCAGCATTACAATATTAGAGTGTTAAAAATATTTTCAAAGTGGTATAGAAATACCTCTAATTTTCACAGACAACGTACCCATAAACCTTTAAAACACAAAATTAGTGTAAAAAATTTTAAACTTAAAAAACCTAAAATTATAAAATTTACAACTAATTTAAAACCATAACATTCTTGTACAAGAAAAAAATTAAGAAAATATATTAAAAAATATAAAGGATTAAAAATACTTAGGCACTCTAATTTTTGGCTCTTTTAAAATTAACAATTAAATAAATCGTTCACAATAATTCAAATCATAATATTTATATGAAATTTCTTAACTATTAAATAATCATAAAGAATTAAATAATTTTATCGTATCCAATTATTTAACCCCTAATAATATTTTAACATACTATAATAAACCTACTTAAGAATTTTTTATATTAGCCAATAATTCTAATCATTATATATAAAAACTTTTGTAAACTTATGATAAATCTATTAAAAACTTAAACTGTTTTCATGTTTGGATTTTAGACGGATCGCCTTTTTAACTACGGTATCGTAAAAATGAAATAAAATCAAATACATATATTATATAATTTAAATTATTATTATTTTATAATTTATATTTTAATTAGTGGAACTTGGAATTTATATATAAGAAGAAAAAAAAGTGGAATACGTACAAAATTCAATATTATAAAAGCTCACAGATGATAATTTATAATTTTTTGCAGAAAATAAATAGTTTATATCTTAAAAAGCTTAAAATCACTTAGATTTTATAAATTAACAAGCAAAAAGTGAAAACAGTTTTAAAAAATAAAATAAAGAATAAGTGTAAAATACAAATTAAAAAGCACAAAACAATACTAATTTTTAAGATTAAAACTAAAATTATCATTAAAATAATTAATATTATTAAAAGTAACCGATAAAAAATATACCATAACCTATAAAAACATACCAAGAAAATAATTTTAATTAACATTAAAAAAATTAAAATTATTAAAACGAATATTAGACAAAAAATATTCATAACAAGTAAGAAAATCATAATTAAAAATAAGACTCTTAAGATAAATAATTAAATAGTAATAAAATATAATAAAATTTTGTATTTTTAGATTAAAAAGTTAATATTAACAATATTTACCATAATAATGTAGACTCTTTTAACAAATAAAATGAAAACTAACTTAATCGAAATATAAATTTAAATTTTGATCTTTCTGATTTACTTGTGGATAAGCCTGATTAAAATTAAAATTAAACTTATTAATAGTAAAAAAATAAATAAGATAATTTAAATAAAAACCAAGAAGATTTAAAGAAAAAAAGTAGTTTTGAGCTATTAGAATTTGATTAATAATTTCCGTTAAATTCCAAATATTTAGACGATTTTGATAAAAATTTAATCATAAATGGGGAAAAAGATGGGAATGATAATAAAGAAGTCAAATTCAAAAAAAATATAGTATAATAAAATATAGATATGAGCGAAAACAAAGATTATTTAGAAAGTAGTTTTTTATTAGACATAAATTTTGATACTGCTCCTACATAAGATACAAAAGATGAGATTAAAGATAAAGAAATTGAATATATATAGCAAAAATAATAAAAATAAAAAGAAGGAAAATAATAAAATTTTAAGGCTAAAAATGAATCATAGTATGAATTGACAGAACTTACTTTTTAAAAATCTAACTTTAATGATGTATAAAAAAATAGTAAAAATTAAAATTTATATTATGATAAAGAATAAAAATATAAAATAGATACTTAAATTATTGAAAGATATGAAAAAATTAATGATGATTAGTAATTTTAATGTGAAAAATCATAAAATAAAGAGAAAAAGAGTGAAACAAAAAAAAAAGATAAATCTAAACCAGAATACAAAACAAATAATTAACATAATTATGATAATAAAAATACAGAAAAAAATTAACATAATTAGAAAAACAAAGATAGCAACAATTAATGCAAACAAAATTTATAATAAAATATAAAAAAAAATATTTAAGAATAAGACTAATAATAGGTTGACAGTGAATTTTTAATAAATAATAAATAAGATAAAATTAATGAAAAAAATGACATACAATTTACACAAAATATAATTTCTTATTAGTAAAGAAGTGAAAAAAAACCAGAAGAAAGTTAATATAATTCAAAAAATTCAAATACTTAAAAAAAAGAAAAATAAAAATATAATACAATTGAAAAGTCTTAAAAAAAAATAAAAAAATAAAGCTTGGAATATTTAGATCCTTTTGCTGATGAAATTGAAGAAATTACTATTACTGAACAAACAGAGCCAAATTTCTAAAAAAATAAAAATATTTAAAATGGAATTATTTAATAAAATTTGTTAAATTAATAAATTAAAAATTAAGAAACTTAGCATATTAATATCAATAATGATAAAAATAATATAAAAAGTTAAAATAATGTATTAGTTAAAAATTTAAAATAAGAAGAAAAAATTGGAAATTAAACTTTTATTAACAAGAATTAAAACTAAAATAATTTACTTAAATAAGAATATGATTTACAGTAGATAATTTCGCAATAAGAAATTGAAGATTTAAACGGTGATATTAATTAATTTACACAATATACCTTTAAAAATTATTTGATATACCATTAAAGTTTGTCAAAATCTTTGTCCTTTTAAAATAAACATTATCAATTTTTATTAAATGAATAAAATTTAAAATATCTATCTTTGAATTTTAAGTTAAATAATATGTGTGAAATTTTAAATTAAGAAAAACCTGCATATTTATAATAATTAGAAAAATATTACTAATATAAATTTAGGGGAGTCAAAAATGATTTTTTTCAAAAGTAAACAAATTAAAATAATTATTATTAAAATATAAGTATTATTTTGTAATCTTTTATTAATTTTTATTTACAATTTTAGCTATTAGAATGTATAAAGTTAAAATGCTATTATGTAAAATGAAATTTGTTATTTAAAATAATAATAGGAAATGAAAAATAAATATATAGGTTTTTTAAAATCTAATCTTAAAGATACTGAAAAATTCTAAAAGGAATTTAAGTAATAAATAAAGGAAATTTACAAATATCATTTAGAAGACCAAAGCCTAGATCTAATAAAAAAAATTATACAAAAACATGAATTTCCGCAAAATTTAAACCAAAAATACAAAATTTTAATTAAAGAAAATGAATTAAAGAATTTTACAAATCAAAACACATAGATTTAAAGTTCAAGTTACAACTAAAATTAAGTGCAAAATTTTAATTAAAAATACCAAAATTTATTATAAAATTTACTCAATGATCTGTAATGTTATATATGTTTATCGTAAAAATAAAACTAGGATATTGAAAAAAAATAAATTAAAATCATTAATTTAAACTGTTAACATTAATTAATGGTTTGTTCTTTATGTTACAAATAAATTCTATCAATAAAAAATTACAAAAGTAAAGATATAAGTAAAAATTAATGTTTATTTTGTGATAAATATGTAGATAAAATATAAATTATATAAGAATAAGATTTTATATTTTGATTGCTATATTAAAGAATTAAATACAAATTTATAACTAATTTTATAGGTTTAAAGAAATTTCAATTTATAATAATTTATTACGTGATTTTAATTATTTATATAATATGCCTTTTAAAACATTATTTATAATTTTAAAATACTTGTAATTATTATAAATTTATTTAAATTTTCCCAATAAAAATATGTATAAATTATATTAATTAAAACATTAAAAATAAATAAAAGAAATAAATTTAATTTTGCTGGTTGTGGGGTATTTTTAAGTTTTATAATAATAATAATTTTACATAATAATAATAATGAACTTTAACAATTTATATTAAATAATATAAATAGGTAAAAATAGCTGATTTAATTAGTGCTAGTATATTAATTCAAAACTCTTATATTTTTGAAATGATTTCAATCTCCCTATTTATTTTATTTTCAATAAATTTTCTTCGGTAATAAAATTCATTATTCTTCATAAAATAATTTTCATATATTATCATTACTATTATTATTACTATTAATTCTAAACTTAAAAACCATATAAAAATAA
Source organism: Pseudocohnilembus persalinus (assembly GCA_001447515.1). Lineage (NCBI taxonomy): Eukaryota > Ciliophora > Oligohymenophorea > Philasterida > Pseudocohnilembidae > Pseudocohnilembus > Pseudocohnilembus persalinus. The sequence goes on from LDAU01000003.1 coordinate 33,156, forward strand.
AGTGAATTTTTGAGTTTCTTACTATCAAATTAAAATGTATCATTTTTCTTATCAAGATCTTTAATTAACATAAACTTATCTTTCATTATCTTTAAAATTTATAGCCAGTTTTATTTTTTAGAATTATCCGTATATAAAAATATACAATCCCAAAAATAAAACATCCAAATAAAAATCATATCAATTAATTAATTCTTCACTTTAATTTTTATATATATTCCATATTTAATAAATATTTCATTAATTATTATTTATTTTTTTTCCTTTTCTCAATACAAACTTTTATCGACTTCCTAAGGCATAGGCAACATTTCCACATCCAACTCAGACTCCACAATTAACATATTTTCTTTATCAGTATCAGTAATCAAATTCACAGCCAATCCTAAGTGTCCAAATCTGCCTGATCTTCCTATTCTGTGTAAATAAGTCTCTGTATTTTTGGGGAAATCGAAGTTAACAACTACATTTACAGTTTGAATATCGATTCCTCTTGTAAATAAATCAGAGGAAACTAAACACCTTCCTTGTCCGTTTCTGAACCCGTGGAAAACCTTATTTCTTTGTATTTAGTTCATTTTTGAGTGTATGTAGTAACAAGACATTCCTAATTCGGTGATTTTTTTAGCCAATAATTCCACTCTGTTAGTCGAGTTACAAAAAATAATTGCTTGGTTTATGTTCAACTTAAATTTAAAAGTTTTTAATTTTTTAATTTAATTTAATAAAAGTAATTACTTTTATATAAAAATAAGGTATCTTTAAACTTAAAATAAATAGAATTCTATGCGTTTATTTACCTTAGAAAATAAAGCTTTAAGACAGGCTACTTTTTATTTTTCTTGTAAGTAAACGTAATATTAACTAACTCCTTTCAAAGTTAACTCTTCCATTAAATTTATTTCTTTACAATCAGGCATATGTTTTTCTTTAAAAGGTTTTACAGCAATTGGGAAAGTCGCACTAAAAAGCATAATTTATCTATTTACAGGGAATTTATCTATAATAGACTCAATTATTTATTAAAAATCTACGGATAATAATTTATCAGCTTCATCGAATACCAACATTTCAGCTTTAGAAAAATCAGCAAATTTTTTACTCATCAAATCCCAAATTCTTCCGGGAGTGGCTAAAAAAATAAATATTAAAATAAATGAATAAATAAATAAAATATATTTAAAATTTTAATTAAATTAACTTTTATCTTATATTTCATATAATTATAGGTATAATATAATATAATAATCTCCAATAATAATATTAATAATTAATAAATTAAGATATCTTTTTTACCTACTACAACTTGAGGTTTGTTATTCAATCTTTAAGCGTCTTCATCGAACTTAGTTCCTCCAGTACAAACAATACATTCAACTTTCATATATTTTCCAATTGCTCTTACATTAGCAGAAACTTAAAGAGCTAATTCTCTAGTAGGAACCAAAATTAAGGCTTACAAATGTTGGGCTTTCATATCTAATTTTTCCAAAATAGGAATAATATAGGCTCCAGTTTTCCCAGTTCCATTTTTAGCTCTTGCTATAATACTTTTACCTGTAAAATATTAAAAATTAAAAAAAAAATACTAGATACAAAATATAATAAAATAATAAATAATTTCAATCTTCCCTAAAAATAAAAATTGTACCGTTTTTAATACTTCAATAATTTAAAACAGAAAATAAAGATTTTGCCAAAAAAAATTTATATAATTTAGTAAATAGATGTATTTTCTTAAAAATTATAAATATTTTCGCTAAAAATTATTGTTTATCCATTTTAATTTTTATATTTTTTAAAAATTATAAATATTTTTGCTAAAAATTATTATTTATCCATTTTAATTTTTATATTTTTTTATAAATTATAGATATTTTCGCTAAAAATTATTATTTATATTTTTTTAAAAATTATAAATATTTTCGCTAAAAATTATTGTTTATCCATTATAATATTTACCAGCCAAAGCTAAAGGAATTGACTCCTCTTATACAGGAGAAGGCTAATAAAACCCTTATTCTACAATTCCATGCATTAATTAATCATTAAGTCCATAATCTTCAAAATCGTGCCCTTTGGTGGCTGTAACGTCTTCGGTTTTAGGTCTTTCATCTTAAGATCCTTAAGCCATCAATTCTCTCCAATTTTATTCGCTAGTTTTTTCTTATTATTATTCTTAACTACTCAAAATTTTAAAAATTAATATAAAAAAATACACATTTATTTTAATAAAAAAAAAAAAAAATTATCTTATAATACGGGTTAAAATTATGAACAAAAAATTTAAAATTTTTTCAGAATTTAAGTTATTAATTAAAAAAGCCTTTTCGCGTTTTTTATCTTTCTTTATTTTTTAAAAAGTCTATTAATTAAATATTATTTTTTTAATTTTCTAAAAATAATGTATTAATTAGCTATTCATTTAAATTTTTTAATAATAATAAATGTTTATTTATCTTATTTCTTCGTTGTAAAATATCTTTTAGCAAATAAAATGACCCATTTAAAAAATTATATCTCATGTTAAATAAATAATTTTTAAAAAATTGACAAAAAATATAATAAAATTAAAAACTATTTACTTTTTTTATTGATCCATTATTTTTCAATTTAATTTTTAGTTTTTTTAGTTTTTTATAGTAATTTTAGTTTTTGTTTATGATTTGTTAAATATTCACAATTTGTTTTTTTGAGCTTTAGGTTTTATACCTTATTTATTTTATTTTATTTTTTAAATTTTTTTTTTTCTTTTATTTTCTTAAATATAATATCAATAATCTTTTGTTATTAATATTTTCTTTTTTAGTTATTCATTTAATTAATTAAGCAAAAAGTAATTCTTTACATAAAATAATTAAAAATAATTATTTATTAAATATTGCATTATTATTTAATATAAGCTACAAACAAAATATCATTAAACCTTATATACTTTATATACCTAATATTATAAAATATGATCTTAATCTTTCCAAATTTCCAAATAATGGATTTTTTATTGTATGTTTAGTATAAGTATTTTAATATAATATTTAAAAAAAATTATAAATATATTAATTTCGCTATATATTACTATTTAAATCAAATTCATTTTATAATTTTCAATCTATATTATATAATTTTACTCATAATATAATTATTTATATTTTATACGATAATAATAATTTTTTATTTAAATCATAACCCATTTATATTATGATTACAAGAAATAAAATATTTAAATAAGCTAATATACCAGTTAAATTTTACTTAATAAAATAAATAATATTGAAATAGTAAATAAAATTAATTAAAACAATTCTATTTTTTCTTTTCAATTTAAAATATAGTAATTAATTTTTAACATTCCAAAAAAATAAAAAATAAAAAAATAAATTATAATAAATTCATCACAAAAAAATACATTAATAATCTTATATTAATTAATAAAAAAATATTGAAACAAAAATATAAAATGTAAGAACTTAATCTAAATAATATTGACATAACAAAAAGTCATCTATAAGCGTCTAATTTATTATAAGAATAAAAACCTTAAAATCTAAATAAAAATGAAATTCCATACCAATAACAATAAAACCCCATTCAACAATCAAATAAATTCTGGAAAACTTAGTTTAAAATAGGCTAAAAAAGAACAACATAAACTTTCAACATTTCAAATTTATGTATAAAATACTTTTTGTCATTTAATATAACTTAATAATTAAAATAAGTTCATAAAAATATTAATTTTTTATATTCTAATTTATTATATTATTTTATTGAAATAATTTTAATTTATAAGAAAATCTGGATCCACAATAAATAAGCGATATATAACAAATTACACCCACTATTAGAAATTTTATTGAAAGTGAAGTTAACATAGAACATTTTGAAAGTCAAAAACTAGATTATCAATAATTTTTTAAGCTTTTTTAAGCTTATAAAACAGCAGTAATGTTTTATACTTAAGGACAGGTAAAAAACTTATAAGCATAAAATAAATGCAGATTATTAAAATTTTTATAATCAAAATATTTTATGTATTATATTAAATAATATCAAAAAACTCATATTTACGCATATTTAGCTATAATTTATTTAAGGCTCTAAAATAATAAGAATCTTAAAGTCTTTACATAAAATTTAAAAAGTTAAAAGAAATAAATGATGGAACTACATTAATAAAAAAATAGCACACTTAACGAAAGGAATAACTAAAATCTTAAATTAAAAAACTATAATTTCAAATAGAATAACTTAGATAATAATAAGAAAATATAGGGAATTTCAAATGTTAATACTGCACAAAACAATTTCCTACTGTAAAATTATTGACAACTCATATAACAAAAAACCATTAAGATATTGTAGAAGAAGCTGTAAATTTGAGAAAAGAATAACTAAAATACGCACATCCAGAAGTAAAATATATAACTTTAATATGCAAATAAATTTAATAATGCTTAATTAAAATTTATTTATTACTTACTTATATATTTATATTTTTTAAGATATAACAAGAAAAAATATAATATGAAGAATAAAATATTAAATAACTTTAAAATTTGGAAAAAAACATAGAAGAAATGCCGTAAGATTTAGACAAAGAATAAATAATTATAGATAAAATAACAGGTTATTTGAAACAAAATATGAACACCAAAATTTAACAATAATTAAAAATAGTTAACGAATAACGAGAAAAAGAAGCTTAATTAAACGAAAAATTATACTATGACAAATAAAAATAACTATAATTACTTTAACAAAAAATAGGTTAAAAGAATACTTTTTTTATATCTTTAAATTTATAAACCTTTTTTTATTTTTTATATAATAAAATTGTTCACTTTTATTTTTTAGATGGATTTAAATAAGTATCTGAAGATTTAAGTAAACAGTAACATAACCTAGTAGATTTATAATATGAACAAAATAAAATAATTGAAGAGATGGCATAATAATAAGAAAAAATTAAAAAAGACAAAGAAATTCAAAAACAACACCAAGAAATAGAAACACACTAATAAATCTTAAAATAACTTGTAACTAAATATGTTTATTATATAGTTTAGTATTACAATAATATAATATATAAAATAAATTTTTGAATCCATATAAGTATATTATAAATTTTTTAATATGCATTTTTATTTACTTATTAATATAATTTTAAACATATTAGGAATAAGATAGAAGATTTAGAGAAGAAGTACTTTTTTAAGGAAATTCCTAAGTTTTAGACAATAAAAAAAGTTGGTTTTTTGATTCAGGGCTTAGAATTTAAAAAAAAACTGAAGAAAACTTAGCAAAATCGGGATTTTTCGACTTTATTAATCCCAAAAAACCAAAATAGTACGTTTAAGAAGTTAACGAATCCGAATATTCAAAAACATAGTCAAAAGATTACACTTAAGAATTTGATTAATCTCAAACTGTCACTAGTTAAAACTTACCTTTAGATGAGGTTTAAAATATTTTTATTAATCATTTAAATTAATTATATTATATAATAATTAAATTAATGTATATTTAGATATTGATAAAATATTTATTCTAATTTTTAAATTTTTTAGGATATTCTTTCTGAATAATTCGAACAAGAAAAGGAATAAATAATAATAAATCAATTTAGAGAAGAAATTGAAGATCAAGAAAAATAAATATATCTGTAATAATGCATAGGTGATTTAGAAAGTGACAGGGACTCATAAGACTAAATTAATCCTGTAATAAATATATTTTTGATTAAAAAATAATTTACTTAGTTATTTAATGATAAAATTTTGAAAGATAGTTTAAATAATTTATTTAAAATTTATAGAACGAATTCTAGCCTGATGTACTTGTACCTATTGACGAAGTTTAATAAAAATAAGACAAAGAAGAAAAATATAAAAGAATTATAAATTAAAAATAATAAGAACTTTAATAAAAAATGAATTATTTGGAATATTAGTAATTATAATCTAAAATATCTCAACTTAAATTGTAAAAATATTATAATTGAATCTCCTTTTAATTTTAAAAATATTTATTTTAATAATAATTTTACAAAAATTAAAAGAAACTAAATTATATATTTAAAGGGAACTTGATAATGTTTAGAATAATCTTGCAGAATAATCTTTATATAAAGATAAAAAGTCAGTATAAAGAGAATAATATGAAAAATAAAAAACAGATTTAAAATAAAAAATAAAAGCAGTAACTTAAAAACTAGAAGAAATATAAATGGCGGAGAAAATTTAAAATAGAAATGTTGCCGAACCATAAGAATAAATAATTAAAGAAATTAACCTCGACCTTAAAAATAACACTGAAAAAATATAGGAATAAGAAGATAATTTTATAAAGGTAAGATAAATATATTATAAATATTTTATTTAAAATTTATCATATTTAAAATAATGTATTATCTATATGCTATTTAAATTAATTTATTATATATTAATATTCTATTAAAAAAAAAAAAAATATTCAGAATTACCTTTAAGAAGATTTAAAAGACTCAAAAATTAACGATTTACATTACGAATAATTAGACGAATTATTAACAAAAATAAAAACTAATAAGGGAAATAAAATGGAATGAAAATAATTCTTAAAAAAATAAGTTTATATAAAAGTAATAATTAAAAAATAAAAAAGAAAAATAGCAAAAAAATAAATAATATATATAATTTATTTATATCTTAACTATTGTAAATAATAAATATAAAACCTTATTTTTATGACGTAATTGTTTAATGAAAAAATGTTATTAATTAATAATTATATATTATATAAAATAGTTTATATTTATATATATATATTTATCTAAATTTATTTATTATTTTTTTATAAATATATATATGTATTGTTTTTTTATAAATACATATAATTATATTACATATAAATATATATATTATTATTTGAATGAATAGCCTTTCAAATTTTTTTATTAAAGCTACTTCTAGGAATACTATTTTGTTATCTACTACTTCCACTACTATTATATTATTGTTATTAATATTATTAGTCTTCTTTTTCAGGCTAATTTTTTATTAATTATTGCTAGGATTTTCTGTAAAATTAGCTCATATTTCCTAATTATTATTGCTAATTTTTATTAATAAAGCTATCATTTTAATTTTAAACGCTATTTACATTCTTTTCGCTATTCATTCCCCCCAAACTATTATAAGTATCTTTTAACATTTAACTTATTTATTCTATCTAAGTTTCACTTCTTAACCTAGAAACACTACTGTTTTTTTATAAACCAGCTCCGCTACTTAGCCCCCTATTTTAATTACTGGTTATTTATGCTTATTATTATTAATTATTATTAATATTATTATAATTATTACTATTTTAACTAAAATTCTGATTTTAAATCAAATTTTATGTCTAATTACTAAATAATCTACTATTATTGTTGTTGTTATTAATTTATAAATCATTATTTTAATGTTAAGAACTTCTATTCCTTAAACTATAATTATTAATTTAGTTTATATTGTTGTTGCTAAGTTTACTTAAATTATTAGTATTACTATTTACACTGTTCAAGTTATTGAAACTCAAATTTTATTACATTCTATAAAAGAAAATATATTATTTTACATTTTTATAGCCAATTTAAATTATTGATATTTTTTTTTATTTAAAAATATATTTAATTTATATATAAATTTACTGTCTTCGGGACACAAAATTATTAGAATTTAAGTTCTGGTTTTAAACACCCAAATTATCCATTAATTTTTAATTTTTATTCACTAAAATGTCAATTTACTTATCTTTTGATATTCTTAATTACATTTATTTTTCCTACTCAAGCTAAACCATTTCTTTAAAAACTTGTAATTTGTTTTCAAATTCCTAAAAGGCAGTTTTATGTTCTCCTTGTAATTTTTGGTAATTTGTTTAAATTTCTGCCAATTTATGCGTTAAAATTTAAACATCACTATCTTTATTTTCAATTACACTTTGTTAATTCTAAACTTTATTTTAAAGTGAACTTACCTAAATAATATTAAATATACCAAAAGTAAATAAAATTTAAATTTATAAATATTTTTTTAGAATTTTTCTAACAAATTTATGATAATAATTATAAAAACTTATAGATTATAATATAAATTACCTATTATTTATATTTTTCCTAAATTTATTAAATATCCTACTAAAATGAATAGGTTAAATTATTAACTTGGTCGTCAAAATCTTATAACATTTATTAATTTTTATTTCTTAATTGGTCTATAACAATTTAAAGCTACTCTAATTCTTGTTGATATTATTTGCTCTCATCTCTTTTAACAGCCATAATTAAATCACCAGATTCTTATTTTATTCTAGTTAAATTTTTCTAAACGAAATCATTCAATTCTTAAAACTCTTTCTCAGATTTTTTTAGCATTTTTTCTTGCCTGAAAAATATTTTATATAAATTAATTTAATTTTCAAAATCTCCAATTTAATATTTAAAAATTTTTTAAAAAATATTAACCTTAAATTATCATTTTAGTGGGCTTATTTTTCTTTTTATAATTCAAATTTACACTCATCCAATTCTTATGAAAATTATTCATTTTAATTTTTCAAAAACTCATTTTCTTTTTCGATTTCCTTACTTGCTTCTTTTTCTTGTTCTATTTCATTTTCAAGCTAATTCATTTTTTCAGCCAGATCTTGGAAAATCTATTCATATTTATTTTTTACACTTTCGCCTACATTTTATTCTATATTTTAATATTCTCCATTAATTTTCTAACTAAATTCAAGCAAGGTTTTACCATAACTCAAAATTTCGGTATCTGCAGTTTCTTTTAAACTATTTAACTCATTCTTAACTAATCCCATCTAAAATTATAGAAATAAACATTTAAAAAAAATATTAATTTTAAGAATATTCAAATAAAAATTTATAAACAATTTAATAAATAACTAAAATATTTATTTTATAAAAATACCTTTTATTTAAAGCATAGTAAAATGGTTTCTTTATGTTTTTCTAGCTTTGAAATTTAGGAGTTCAATTTTCTTACCTTTTCCTCCCACTCTTGTTGATTTTCCAGATCATTTTCCTCCATTTCTTTAATTTTTTATTAACTCTCTTTATTTTTTAATTTAAAAATTTAAATTTAGCTGAAAATAAAAAAAATAGCTTTTTACATTTTAAATTATTCTTTAATTAGTAAATCTAATTCTCCAAATCATTTATATGGTTATTAAGATCTTATTCATTTAGTTAAAACTTTTCTTAATTAATTTTAATTTTTTTTTCTAATTCTCTTTATTTAACAGCTTCTATTTCCAAGGCATTTTCAACTGCCTAGTTAATTTCCTTCAATTGCTAAATTTACAGTCCCTATAAAAATTAATATATAAATAAATATTTCATAAAAAATATAAATAAATATATAATTAAAAATAAACAAATAAATAAATAAAAAATTATTAAATAAACATATAAATATCAATAATAATTTTTTATCTAATTTTTACTTCAATTTTTTTTTTAAGCCCTTCAATCTCATTCTAGAGTATAACCTATTAATACTGTCCTTCTTCTTTTTATTACTATAATTATTTATTAGTAAATTCTTTTTAATTTTCCAACTGTCCTTTCAGTTAAAACTCAATTTAAATTAATTAATTTATTTTTTTCTCTTGTTCCTAAATTTTTTCTTCTTCTTCCTCTCTATTTTCTTTGAATTGACTTTCTTTTCTTTTTAATTCTTACAATTCTTTCTCAACTTTCTAAATTTTTTTTTGCAGCTAATTTTCCTATTTTTCGAAATTTTCTTATTTTAATTATAAATCTTCTTCTAAATCCTTTTATATTTAATTATTATTTTTTTGAAAATATTATATTATAATAAAAAAAATCATATTTAATTTGTTGGCTTTAAACATTTGTAAATTTTTACCAACTTTCTTTCTTCTAATTCTTTTAATTATTTTTCTAATTTTTCAATTTATTTAATAAATTTTTTTTCTTCCCCTTTAATTTCTGCAATTTTTTTGCTTTTTTCTTCTAAATTATCTTCTAAACTTTACTTTTCCTCTATTTTATATAATTTTAATTTTAATAATCTTTTTGAAAACTTAAGTTTAATTTATTTTATTATTTTAATTTATTTTTAATAATTAATTTTTTACATAACAAATTATTAAGTTATGTCTCAAACTCTTTAATTTTTAGTTTCATTTAAAAATTCTCCTAGTATTCTTTGCTATACTTATTTTAAATTTAATCTATTTATTCTTCGTAATCTTTCTAAATTTTTTAAATTTCTCCCTAAATTTTTATCTCATGACTTTATTTGCTTATATAGTTATCCATATTTATCTCTATGCCATTTTCTTATCTATAATGAAAAAAAAAAATATTATTATAGAAAATTTCAAATATTTTTTTTTACCTATTTTTTAATCTATTAGCCTTAAATTCACTAAATAACTCTTCTTCTTTCAGAGCGAACTTATTTTTATTTTATTTTTCATAAAATTATCTTAACTCAAATCTTTCATCGTCGTAATGTTATTTCAATTTTTGCTATAAAAATAGTAATTAATAAACATATCTATAAACTAATATTTAACAAATAGATAAATAAATATATATATAAATAAATAAATAAATAAATAAATAAAAACATAACATAACATAACATAACATAACATAACTTAACTTAACTTAACAAATAATTAAAAAATAAATTAAATATATAAACCAATAAAACAATTAACAAAGGAATAAAGAAAATCGCCGAACAAAAATTCCAAATCTTCTGCCTCTCTATAAAAAAACACTTCGCCACCTAGACTATTTTATTTCTTACAATTTCGATATTTTTTTACTCCTATATTTGATCACATTTCTTTTCCCATTGTTCTTTTATTAACTTCATATCGTTCTGCATTTTTTTTATAATTTCTTAAAAATTCTAGCCATTTTCTTTTATTTAAATTCTTAATTATCCATTTTCTTCTAAATAATAGGCTAATTTCTACTCTATAGATAAATTTTTACTTTATAATTCTTTATTTTAGCTTTTATATTTCTCTTTGCTCATTTGTAATCTTTCTTCTTATTATTTTTTCCAATCGCCATCTTAAAAGCTCTTAAAAGGTAAATCAATAAAAAAAATTATTTTAATTAAAAATATTTTAATTATAATTATTTATATTTAATACATTCTTTTGTTTCTACTCTAAAATTTCCATATTCAAACTTAAATCTTAAATATATTTCTCTTTTTCTTATAATTCTGCCTACAAATTTTAAATTTCCTACTCTTTTCTTTCCAAAATTTGCCCTACTTCTTAATTATCTTTAAATAAATTTTCTAATTCGTCTTATAAATTTTAAACCCTAAATTTTAATTAAAAATAAAAAATAGTAATGGTATATAAAAATAAAAATGAAATACAAATAATCCATATTTTTACTAAATTTCGTATTTTTTTATCTATTTTTCTTCTTTTTCTTATTACTCTCGCCAAACATCAAGTTTTTTTAAAGTATCTTCCTTATTTTAACACAATTTTGTCAAGTCTCTATTTTTTTCTTTTAGTTCTTCTATCTATTCCCTGTAGTTTTCCTAAAATAAAATAATTTAATTTAATATGATTAAAATTTAGAATTTTTAAAATTAATATATAATTTTTAAAATTCGAATTATCAAAGTTAATAATAATTAAATTACTATTTATTTATTTAAAATTGCATCTTATTGCTCAAAATTTTTCAATTAATATTAACTTTCCTAATTTTTGCCTTATTTTTCATCTTCTAACTTTTAACAAACCATATCATATTCATTCTATAAATTTTATTTATTATTTTTTATAATATAAAATAAATTAAAAATAAAATTTTACTTTTAACATTTAATAATTGGTTTAAAATTATTGCAATTCATTTTAAAGTTAACTAATTTTGTTATTTAATGCCATATTTTCATCATGAATCTAATAGCTGTTTTATCTTTAATTACCATTTATGTCTTATATTTAATTTTTTAATTGAGCATTTAAATTAATTAATTTATCAATATATTCCTCTTACTCAAATGCAAAACTGTCTTTTATTATTTCATGAATCCTCTAAAATTATATATATATAAGAAAATATATAAAGGCAAAACCCACATATGGATTTATTTTTAAATTTGTTAATTTTATATATATATATTTTTAATTTAATTATCCTTAATTAGCGTTTTTGATATTTAATATTTGAAAATTTTATTATATATTTAAAAGATATACCTGCATTTTAAACTCTTCTAATTAAGGATCTTATTTCAATGTTTCTAAAATTTCATCACTCTCTAGTCTTAAACAAGTGTCTCTTACCATCGTAGTAATACTTTACATTCTTATTAAAATTTTTAATAATATATATTTTATAAATTAAAAACTAAAAATACGACAAATATTTAATAATACATTATTATATTTATAATATTATATTTTAATTTATCATTTTCAATCTCTAAATTATTTAAATATTAAATAATCTGAATTTAAAAATAAATATCCGCTTTTAAATTTTAATTACCTCTCCTCATAATTTTTACTAATAATTTCTAACAAATTTTATTAATTCATACTTTAAACAGGTAAATTTTAATTTTATTTATTGTTGCTATTATTATAAGAGTACTATTAATTTGGAGAAAATTATGGTTAGCCCTAATTCATCATTTAAGTATTTTCTTTTTTTTTGTTTTATTTTTAATCAATTTCAAATAATATTTTTTTTATTTTTAAAAAATCAATCAAAATATTATTTAATTAGAATTATAGTTAAGTTCAAACTATAAACAAACACAATAAAAAGTTAAATTCGAAAATATAATAAAGTAAGCTCAAAAAATAAAGAATAAACATCTTCCTCTCAAAAATTCTGTTTGCCAGCGGAATTAATTTGGCTGAGAATAAAATAAAAATTAAAATAGAATTATTTAAATATATTATATAAAATATGTACATACCTCTCCTCCCTATATTTCATACAGGGTTTTAAAAAAAAATATATAATTTAGTAACTTTTTTTAATTTATCATTTATTTTTAAATAATTTTTGTCCCACGCAATATTTCCTTCTGAAATAAATATATAAAAAAACAATAATTATTTAATTATAAAAAATAAACAGTATGCGACAAATATGAAAAATTGATAAAATGATATAATTCTAATAACCTTATATTATTTATTAATGTAATAATATAATATTAAGCCAGTCAAAATTTGGACTAATTTTTGTTTTAATTATAGATAAAATAAAATTTATTAGATATAAAAATAATAATGAATTGAATTAAGGATAAATATAAAGTTTTTTAAATGAAATATGGTTTAATTAATATAGTTAATTTCTATTTGCTATCTAATCAATTTTTAATTTATCTATAAATAAAAGAAAAACCAGTCCACTTTTCGACCGGCTTAATATAATAGTTAATCCTAAATTAAAACTTAATTTAATTATTAATTTATATTTATAAGACCGCATTATTTCTATAGGATCAAGGACTGGAAAATGCTTTATTAAAATCAAATTTATATTAAGAAATTTAATTAATTTTCAAAATTAAATAATAAATAAAATTTATATATACATTTTTTTGTAATTTAGCATAATACAAATAATTATATAATAATTTTAATAAAAAAATTAATGTTAAATTTTGTTACTTCATATTTCTGTATATCTAATACAAAAATTTTATTTTTTAAAAAGCATAAAATACAAATAATATTTATTAATATTATTAATTTGAAATAAGTCCGCCACTAATTACTAAACAATTTTTATAAATGGCTAATAATTTTTAGTTCAATTTAAATTAATAAAAAAAGTAAATTATTCTTTAAAAATCTTAAACACAAAAATGAAAAAAATGAAAAATTATTTTAAAATCCCTAAAAATAAAATTTTAAAATTGAAATAGCAAAATTAAAAAATCATTTAATATAATTTAAAAATCCTGTTAATAATATATAAAAATCACAAATTTGATCTATGAAAATTATAAATTAATTTTTTCACTATAGAATAAATTAAACAGAAAGAAAATAAAATTTTTTATTAAACTCTAAAATAACTTTTTATTTTTAATTAAAATATTATAATATATAAAATTTGCTAATAAAAAAAGGCTTACTAATATCAAATTAGTAATATCATATCAATGATTTAAGATAATATTAAATAAATATATTTTATTTATTACTAAAACAAAAAAAAATAAAAAATTTATATACATTAAATATCATAATAAAATTTAATAAAAATATCTTAATATAACCTTAATAAATTAATATATAAAAAGAAACCATCTCAAAGAATTTTACATTATATCTTTAAAAAATTAATATAAAATGATAAGGTAAAAATTAGTACCTTATAAAAATAAAAATTTTTAAATTCGTATTATTAAATTTATTTTACTCAAACATTTATATTTCATTAAAGTAAAATCTTAAAAATTTTATTTAAAATTATATTCTTAAAAAAATATCTGAATTAAATAAGACCAGCAACATATAAATTTTTTAAAAATCTTTTTTTTTTTTTATATTATAAAATAAAAAAAAATAAATTAATGAAGAACATAAAAATTTTTAGAATTAGCAAATTATTTTTTTATTTTATAATTTAATTAGATATGATTAAATTTCAGATTAAAATGCTAAATATATCTGTTAGAGAATTAAGCAGTTAAAAAACCTTACTTATTTGGACCTAGATATATAGTAGCTAAAATAATCTTTCTATTTTTTTTATTATAGCACTACTTAGCTTTTTTTACAATATTTATATTTTTTTTATTTTTATAATTTTATTAGCGTTCAAGGATAGCCCAATTAACTCGCTAATTACATCAGTGAGGCAATTAAAGAATTGAAAAACCTTACCAATTTGAACCTAAATTTAAAGTAGCTAAAATATTTTTCTACTTTTTTATTTTTGCAAAAAATAAATTTTTTTCATATATTTTTTTTATATTTACAATTTAATTAGTGGTAATTTCATTTCAGTTTAAGGTGCTAAATATATCAGTCAGGGAATTTAAGAGTTGAAAAATCTCACCAATTTGAATTTAATTTTAGAGTAGCTAAAATTTTTCCCCCTTTTTTACTAGATTAACTGATTTATTTATATTTTTTATATTTTTATAATTTAATAAGAGAAAATGACATTTAAGATTAAGGTTTTGAGTACATCATTGAAGGGATTGAAAAGTTGGAAAACCTTTTTAATTTGAACCTAAATTTAAGGAAACTAAAATAATTTTCCTAATATTTTTTATTTTAGCATCATTTAACACTATTTATTATAGTTTTTTTATTTTTATTATTTAATTAGCGTGAATAGTATTTCCGATTAAAGTGTTAAGCATTTCAGTAAAAAAATCAAAGAATAAAAAACCTAATTCATTTGAACCTAAATTTTAGGTAGCTAAAATATTTTTACTTTTTTATTTTAGCACCATTTAGCTTTTTTTCCTATATTTTTTTTTATACTTACTATTTATTTAGCATTGCTAATGACATTTCAGTTTAAGGTGTTAAGTATATCAGTAAGGGGATAAAAGGGTTGAAAAACCTCACAAATTTGAACCTAAATATAACGTAGCTATAATATTTTTCTATTTTTTTTTATTATTGCACCATTTAATTTTTTTCCTATATTTTTTTTTATTAGCATGTTTAAAACCTTCTATTAAGGTGCTTAGTACATCAGTGAGGGAATTTAAGTGTTGAAAAACCTTACGAATTTGAATCTATTTTTAGGGTAGCTAAAATATTTTTCCCCATTTATTAATAGATTTAACTATTTTATTTATATTTTTATAATTTAATAAGAGAAAATGACATTTAAGATTAAGGGGTTTAGTACATCAGTGAAGGAATTAAAGATTTAAAAAACCTTACCAATTTGAACCTAGATTTATAGTAACTATAATAATTTTCCTAATATTTTTTATATTGAACCATTTATCTTTTTATTTTAAAATTTTATATTTTTATAATTTAATTAGCTATAATAGAATTTTAGCTTAAGGTGCCAAGTATATCAGTAATGGGGTCAAAGAGTTAAAAAATCTTACCAATTTGAAGCTAAATTTATTGTAACAAAATAATTTTTTTGACATTTTTTACTATAGCACCATTTATTGAATTTTTATTATTTTTTAAATTTAATTAGCATGAATAACATTTCCGATTAAGGTGCCAAGTACATCAGTGAGGGGATAAATGAGTTGGTAAACCTGAATAATTTGGACCTAAATTTAATGTAGCTATAATTTTTTTCTACTTTTTATTTTAACTTAATTTAACTGTAATTCTTAATTTTTTTTATTTTTACAATTTAATTAGAGATAATAAGATTTCCGCTTAAGGTGCTAAGTATATCAGTGAAGGAATTAAAGAGTTGAAAAACCTTACCTATTTGGACCTAGATTTATGGTATCTAAAATAATTTTTCTATTTCTTTTTATATTATTATTATTTCGAAATTTCTGAAAGTTTTTATTCTAACTTATTTACACTTAATTGAATTAATAAATTAGTATCGCAAAAGTTGAAAATTTTTTTAGAAAATCCTGTAATTTTCGCTACTAAATTATTAACTTATTTTAATAAAATAGATCTGAATTAAATTTTAATGTATTTCTTATTCCAATATATATGAATTCAAAGAAAAATGGGAAAAAAATAATAGCAATTAATTGAAAATAAAAAAAACCCAAAAATAAAAATAAATTAAAACAAAAATCATTAGTAATAATGTTAAAATTTATAAAATTATTTTATTTTTAGCTAATAATATTGTTCAATTAAATATAAAATAGTCAAAAAAAAAATATGCAGAAATTTTAAATAATAATAGCATAATTAAACATTTTAATTTTTTTATATTTATTTTTATAATTTAATTAGCCCTAAAACCTCAGGTTAACGCGATATGGAAATAAAAAAAGTAGTTAGAGAGTTGGAATTAATAAGGTAGTTAATATTATTTTTCTTATTCTTTCATTTTAGTGTCATATTAATAAGAAGATATATCTTGCAATAAAGATCAGATATTTATTATTAATATTTTTAAATAATAATATAACCTCAATTTTATATTTCGTGAATTATTTATTTTATTATTTTTGTTAAATATTTTGGCATAAAATACTAATTTTTAAATTAATATATATAAGGTAGGAATATATATGAATGGGAAAGAAAGCTAAAATTTGACAAAATTGAGAAAGATTTAAAAGAAATGAATTTTAAATTATATAAAGTTTAAATTCTTTAAAATTATTATTTATTTGAAATTTATAAAACAGTCTTTAGTTTTATTTTTTTAAAATGTTTAGTTATATTTAATATAAAAGTATAAAATATAATATTGATTGATATAATTTATTTTTTATATAAATTTCTTACTTTACTTTATTTTTTTTTGTGCACTTACGATTATCCTAACTTTCATTTTTTCTCAAATATTACATTATTTCCATATTGTATATTCATGATTTTATTTTAAAAAAACAAGATCAAAATTTACAAATTCCCTTAATTTTTCATTTTGTCTTTATTATATAGAAAATTTTTGATATTCAAATAAAAATTGGAAAATAATAACAGTATATATTCATAGAATATATAAGAGGTAAACAGATTTTTATAATTATAAAATAATTTTTTCAAAGCAAATTATATAAACTATAGTTTTAATAGTTATATAAGTAGATATATTCAACTTATTTAATTATATAATAATATATTTTTAATAAGAATTATTTATATTTATAATAAATAATGTATATCAAAATATATCCTAATTAATAAAATTGCCATAAATTTATAAAAAGCTAATGTGAATTTAAAATTTAAATTTATAGTATATAAAAATTTTAAATGCATATGTATTTTATTATTTCAAATAAAAAAAAAAATTTTAGCCTAATAAAAATAAGTAGCTTTTATATAATATCTCACCAATATAAAAGTTGGAGTTCAGGTATTTATTTGTTAATATGCAAAATTTTGTACTGGTTTCAATTGGAATATAATTTTTCAAATATTCAATACTGGTATAAAGTATTTAGTATTTTAATCGAATATTGAAAAGGAAATAGATATATAAAATATATTCAAGATTCTTTCATAAAAATTAAAATAGTGACAATTTGATCGATATTGAAAAATTTATATTTAATTTAAACTTTATAAGATATAAAATATTAATATTTATTATTAGAAATAATAAATAAACTTTATGATAAAATATTCTTAAAAAAAAACGCTAATTTTAGTTTGTTTATTTATAAAAATATAATAAAATTATTCAGTCCCCCCCCTAAATCTCGTTGTGAGATTAATATAATTTAATAAAATTTAATATAAAAATTTCAGTCAATTTGTAACAATTCGTTTTTTCCCTTATATTTCTTATATATATAATTATTTTTTTATGCCAGCGGAATTTTAAATATTTGTTCTGCTGAATTGGTTCACCTCTGCCATAACCTGTTTTTTAAAATAAGGTAATTAAATTACTTATGTTTTACATTGTTCAAAAAATATTTCAAGTTTTATTTTATTATATCTTAAAACAACTAATATAATATATAAAAATAAAATAATTATATTATAAATTATTAAACACAATTATCTAATAATTTTTATTAATTATATTAAATTATATTATATAAAATAATGATCTTAAATATATAAAAAGGGAACTATAAATTTTAATATTAATATTTTTATTTTAAATAGACTAAAAATAAATATATTAAAATTATTTATTATATACAAATATCATTTAACAGCATCTAAAATTTCTCCACTTTTCATAGCATTTCTAAGTCTTTAATTTTTCATAATAACATACATTGGAATCATATTCAACATTCCTTTTGTCCTCCAAATTTTTTAACTCAACTGCTTCAAATAAGGTACCCAAACAAATTAAAATAAAAATAAAATAAAAACTATAAACAAAACAAATGCAACCAAATTCTATTTCGTAAAAGAATTCAAGCTTTTATCTATGCTATCTTTATTTAATTATTTTAGTTATTCTTGGGCCAAGTTTATGTATTTTAACATTTCTCTTATTTCATCAAACTTTTATAAAAATGTAAATTAAATTAAATTATATTATATTATTATTAAAGTACTAAATAAAAAAATATTATTATATGATAAGCATATAAAATTTTGAATTTATGTTTTTATTTACATCTGATGAGTTTATAGTATCGATAACTACCTCTTCCATGTCGGATCCAGATGATCTGTCTGAATAATATGAAGAAATTAGAGAAGTTGTATCCTCAATTAAAGAAACCAAACTAGTTCGCAATCCTTTTTTCAATCTATTTAAATTTTTCATGAAATTAATAAATTAAATTCATTATTTTTTTTTTTTAACATATTATTTATAATTTAATTTAAAATATGCTTTAAGTAAGTTTTAAAAAATGAATTATTTAATTACATTCCATCCAAAACTCCTTCACAATCTGACTTATCACTAATTTCATCTGTATTTTCGCATATATTATTGTAATTAAGTGTTTCAAATTTAGATTTATAACTATTAAAAGCAGAAGGAAAATCATTATTGAAAGACTAAAATAAAAATCTATCATTAGTAACTACTTCATCGTAATAATAACTTCTTAAATCATCTATATCATCATAACTGCTTGCTTAAGTAGTTATTATATCTTCTTCAGCAAATAGAACATTGTATTTAACATTTCTATAAATTAATTTTATTATATTAAGAATGAAATAAAAAAAATTATAAAGAAACTTATATTATTTATTCAAACTTATTTTTATTTACGGAAGTCTAGCAGAGTCGTATTTCAATTATGTATACATATTTTAAACCTTTTAGGCAAAATTATTTTCCAAAATATAAATTACAATAAAATAAGTCATCAGCAAAGAAACAAAAAATATAAATTAAATAACAATAACAAATTTTTTATTTCCATCAGATCTATTTAACAAGTTCTCAGATCTCTCTCCATTTTAATCTTCATAATACTTTTTAAATAATATAAAGATTTATAAAAAAATAAATAATTAAAATGAAAATAATTTATAAAAGTAATAAAGAAAAAATTATAACTTATATAATAAAAAAGATAATAATAAGATATAAAATAATTCTTAATTAAATTTTTAAAAATGTTAAAAATTTTAACAATCTATTATTAAGTTATCTTTATTTTTTTACTTTTTTTTCTTCTTCTTCAATTTTTTATAGTTCCATTTTAACTTTTTCTTCTATTTGGTCAAAAGCTTTATTAAACTCCTTTTTAATTTTATTATTTAAATCTCCTTTACCATTAAATTTCATATTATTAGTTCCTTAACTATTTTTTTATGATAAAGATATTTAATCTTCTTTACTTTGTACTTTAAATTATTATTATAATTATTGTAATTAATTTTCTCTATACTACTTTAAAAACTCCCTGTCTGTATTCTTTTAACTAGTCAAAGGATTTATATTAGTTGATTAATCCTAATTATTTTTAGAATTTATCTAATCTGCATAATTATTTAAATTATTGAAATTATTCTTAGAATCTATCTCTTATTGAGATGAAATTTTCTAATTTAACTGCGTTTTATTTAAATTTTAAGATATATCTAATAATTAATTCTTTTGTTTCATCATAGGAATATTAGATTCGTTTAATTTAGACCTATCAATTATATTTTAATCAGCAGATTCATTTAAATCACTTGAATCTCTTAATCTATTTTCTCTGTTATCGTTCATCTCTTCTAAATATTCTTATATATAATATTCACAATTAACAGCCAGTTGCTTAATTTCTTAAATTGATATGATCCCAAATAAAGAAAGTACCCTAAAAAATTCAATTTGAAAAAATAAAACTATAATATATAATAAATATCTTCATTATATAATATTTTAACAATTTTTTAAAAAAATTAAATCTTATAACAATAAAAAAATATTACAATAATTTAAAATTACCTATTATTTGTTTTGTGCACACTAAAAACTATTGGTATCAATAAAAACATAGATAAAGTCAAAAAAGTTAAAGAAAGAACAAGAATTATAATAAATCTATTTCTTAAACTAATATTTTTATCTTCATAGTAAGTAAATATTTCTTCTGCAATTGTCTCACTTTTCTATCTTAATATTCCACCCCTTTATATAAAATTTAAAATATAAAATTATAATTAACTCTGAAGTAAATTTTTAAATTAATTAGATAAATAATTTATCATTTTTTATTTAAAATTTGATGAAATACAAAATTAATACATCTAATTTATCCCTGAAAAATATAAAATTAGAGTTTTTGCATAAAATTTTATTTATTGTCTTGTTTAATATTTTCTTTAAATAATTAATTTTCAGAATAATTCTGAATTATATTACTTTTATTTTAAATAAAAACATAATTATCGAGTAAAAACATATTAATATTTAATTTTTATAATTAAATTGTATAAAAGAAAATTTTTAATATTTCTAAAAAAGGAAAAATATATATAAAGTTCATAATTAAAATAATTATATTAAAAATCTCATAAATTAATATATATTTATATGTCATATAAATTACCCATTGACTTTGACAAAATACAAATAATTTTATAAGCTGTCTGAATCTGTCGAAGCAGTAATTGAACCATCATCAAAGTCAAAATCAGTTTCGAATTGACTAATTGTGGAATTTGTTAATGTTCCAGCTGCTGTAATGTATTAAAATATTGCATCACTATATGTATACTTATATTTCTATATATCACCTATTATTTTTATTTTTATTTTATAATTTTTATAAAAAAAGGCATTTAAAACTAAAAAAATAAACCCAAAAAATTTTTACCGGTTGATACTTCATATTCTAACTCAATTTAGGCCTTATTATAATTATCATCAATATCTTGCTCAATTTTTAAAGCAGATGCAATAATAGAAAATTCATTTTCTTTTAATTAATTAACATAATCAGATAACTATTCTTAATAATTTTCCACAACTTTTTCTCTGTATTAAGCTGCAACTGCAGTATCAGTTGGTTCTAATAATTTAATTAATTTATTTTTTTATCAACTTAAAATCACAAATTAATTAAAAAAAATTTTTCTATTATAATTATAAAAATTATATTAATTATATATTTTTTACCTTCAGAAGTCGTATATGGCATAACCTTAGAAGCTGTCAACTAAATATATCTTGAAATTAAATTTATAGTAGCCAATAAACTATGTCTTTCATATGCAAAGCCAATAGCTTTAACTCCTTCTTATAAAGAGCCTTTTTAATTATACTTTAAAATCAGATCCACACTTGACAAAGTCAAAATAGCAACTAATACAATAAAAACTGCCTTTTAAAGTATTTTTATAGATTTAGGGACCGATTTTTTACTTATCATTTATTTAAACTCATTTAATATTCTTATGTCTTCGTTCAATTATTTTTATTCCACATCTTCTTAATCTTTTTTACCGTTATTTCCGTTAGGGCTATTTTAGTTATTTTCTTCATTTTAATCTTCATCATTTTCATCTTAATTTTACTATTTTTCTTCGCCGTCGCTACCTTCTGTCCTTCCCAAGCCTATTTTAAAAAAATTTTATAAAAATTATTTAGAATCTTTTTAATATTTACTTAACCCGTTTTTTAAATTTTTTTTTATTTTTTTAATATAATAAAAATATTTTTACTTAAAGCGTTAAAAAATTTTTAAATAATAAATTTTAATATAAATGTAGTTTACCTTGTGAAGTTTGTTTCATTTATCCAGTTTTTTAAGTAGTTTTACTAACTGCTTATGTCGCTTTCATATTAGACCCAAACAAATTATAATTATCTTCTATTCCATCAACAACTTCTACAAATTTTAAAATCCTAATTGTCGTATTATAATCTTCATATTCTTCTTCTGCTTCCAAATGAACCTTAATCTAAAATAATAATAGTTTTTAATATAAATTTATTTCATTAAATTTTTAAATACAAAAAAGATAATAATTTTTTTATCTTATGTTTTAAGCTATTAAAAAATTTTTATAATATAAAAATAATTTACTTTAGTTTTTCTGAATTTAGATTTTTTGTTGACAACTTCAACTTCTTGTTCAACTTCTCCTTAATTGCTCCTCTAGCTTAAACTTTAATTTTAATTTTGATTCTAATATTATTAATTTTATTAAGTTATATTTTAATTTGTTTAATTATTTCCTGTTATATTCGTCACATTGGGATTTAAATATTCATCATAATTATCATCACTTTCACTTTAAATATTATCCTATATTAAAAAGTTTTATTCAATATAAGTAGTGTCTAGAGTAACTAAAAGCCCTTAAGGGGATAATAATTCTTCTTAATTTGGCATATCTATTTCTGGAGCTAATTTATAATAAAATAAAATTAGTTATTAAAATAAAACATATAATCAATACTATAGTACTTTTATTATAAAAAAATTTATTAAATATTACATAGATTATCTAATTTAAAATTTAAAAGATAAAAATTTTTGTTTTTACCAATTTAATCTATAGAAAAATCTGATGAATCTACTGAATTTCCATAAATAATAGAAGAAGGAATACCAAACGCCTCATTACAGCTCTGAGAAACTCCCAAAATTTATGCATTTTTGGTATTATACATTAAATAATGCACATCAATGTCTTCCATCAAAGTACTTTCAGGTGGATTATTTAAAAAACCAACAAAAGAAATACCTTCTCTCAAATGAGGTATAACTTTTATCATAAGTGAAATGGGCACCATATATCCCTAAAAATTAATTTAAATTTAAGAGATTATTAATTAAAATTAAAGTAAAAATTTCCTAACACGGTTTAAATTTTAATATAAGAAAAGAAGTAAATATAAAGAATGATAAAAAAGAATAATAAAGAATAAAAATAAGTATAATTTTATTTTATCATAACATGCATTTTTTTTTTTTTATGGTAATTTTATTTTTGAATTTTTTCACTTATTAATAAAATAAAAAGTTATTTTAAGATTAATTAATTAATTAATTTATAAAATATTAATTTATTTATTTGTTATATTTTTCTCTAAAAATATTTATTAATTTTACTTATTTATTTTAAGCCATTACTATTCGTTCCAGTCCCATTACTCTTTCTTCAGAGGTTTCCAAAAAATGCTCTATGAACTTATCATGCATTTTTGAATAAATTTTAGGCATAATTCTATTTACCGACTATTATTCAACGAGTTCTTCCTTTTGATATCCTAAAAGTCTATGGATTTCATTATTCGCATTCGTAACGGATCCCAAATTATTCTTATTTCTATAAAAATTTATAAATATATTTATTCAATTTATTAAATTATAATATTAAAATTATACCCAGATATATTAATAATACAAGTATTAGAGTTTTCCCCATATTTCTATTTATCTCTGTCTACAAATTACGTATTTAAAGTAACAGTCTTTTTAACATATTCTATTTTTTCCTTTTAGATATTAATAAAATAAATATAAAATTTAAATATAAATAAACCAAATTGAAATAAAAAATAACATATTTATTTATATTTAAATTTTAAATTTTACTAAAATCTATTCGGATTCATTTTCTTCAGAAACAATTGACTTTAAAAAATTTCCATATACACTTAAACATTGCATATGATTTGGATTTAATTGTTACAAGGCCTAAAAATGATCCTTTATAACTTCAGTTGAATCAGTTATTCTAGATCCTAATAACTCTAATTTTTATATATCTGGATTTTCATCTAAAAGTTCTCTCCAAAACTCCAAATACAAATTTACACACCTTTCTATTTCTGAAGAAAAAACGACATATTTATTCTAAAACTATATTACAACATTCACATCCATACCTTAATAAAAAAAACATTTAAAAAATTTATATTCATTGATTTTTTATTAAGATTATTTTTAATAAAAAAATGTTTATTGTTACCTTTTTATTCTATAGTTACAATATCTCTCTCTTATAACTAATTTTCTATAAAAATTCTGTACCTAAATATACAAAATTATTGTTAAATACTAGGTTTACTCTCTTCCCCACTACTTAATTAGTATAAAGCTTTAAACTATATTTATATTAAATTATAAATCATAATTTTATTTTATTTTACTTTATATATGTTTTAATTTTACACCAATTTAAAATTTTCAAATTTTTATATTTTTATTAAAAATTAAATGGACTAATAAAATTTATAAAATTATTGAATATGCGAATTTATAAATTTTCTGATTTTGATAGATTTAATATTATAAATGAAAATGAATGACTAATAATATATAATATTGAATCTTTTTAATGTAATTTTTTTCTATAAATTTTTAAGTGGTTATTTTATATTTTTCCAAAAATATTTTAAACATTCTAATAGTAATAATAAAATTAATAGTTTGAATATTTTACCTAATTATTCAAATTCTAATTTAAAATATAAGCATGTATTAAATAAAGAGACGATGAGTTCTAAAATTTTTTAATTTAGCTTTCCAAAATAATTTATACAAATTTATAAAGCTTAGTTTATCTTTCTTTAATATCTTCATTTTCAACAAATTTCTCCTATTATAAATTCTTACATGCACAATCTGAATTATTATGACAATTTCTATAGAAAATTGAGTAATTAAAATTTTATTATATTTTTTAAAAATGTAATTGTAAAAAAGTATAAATTCAAAAGTGATATAATAAATATATATAAAATTTTAATTAAATATATTACTTTTAATGGTAGCTTATTACAGCTTCCATAAAAATTTAATTTCTAGGAACTTAACAATTATGCACCAGTAATATTAATTAAACTATATACCTTTCTACATGTTTTTCGCTTGATAATTATTTATCTGTTGATTACAAAATATTTTAACTCCTATATAAATATTTAAAAAAAAACTTTAGTTAAACTTATTTTTACTTTATGTATATAATTAATTTAAATCCAATCATAATATAATAATTTATGTACCTTCTTTATAATATATATGAAAAAAGCATTGCAGTTATAGGACAACCTACGCAAGCATAAATAATTCCAGTATTATCTATTTCATTTGTATCAAAAAATCCATGTAAACAAACACAAAAAGTTAGCTAATATTGTAAAATAATAATTAAATATACTATACAATAAATTACAAATTATTTATAAATTTTATTAATTACCCAAAATAAAATAACTTCAGTTATTACAGTAAAATTGTATACAGATGTATTATAAAAAGGAGAGCTTATATACCGCTAAATCAAAAGAAAAAAATACAAAATTAAAACTATTAAAGCAAATATTTCTTAAAGATCCATTTTGAAATCTAATATTACGTAAAGCGGTAAAAATATTTTAATGAATAACCTAGATAATATAAATTAATTTAAATTAAATTTAAATAAAAAGCTATAATTATTATTTTTTTAAATAAGAATATTTAATTACAAAATTTAAATTCAATATTAATATTAATATTAAATATATTAATTAGTATTTAATATTACTTCAAAAAGTCTAACTTGAAATCTACTTATGCAAAAGGTTAGCTTGAATTTGGATTTATATCGATGTAAAAGACTGTGAACAAAATTAAGAATAATGCTTACAAAAATAATGAAATCATTCCAATAGAAAAATGTGCAAAATAAACTCCAGAATAGCAATTAAAACCTTATTATATCACATTTCTATAAATAAAAAAATACATATAAATATCTGAATATAGCTAATACTTAAATAAATTTAAATTGATTTAAACTGTAAAATTAAAAGTATATATATAATATATTAATAAACTTAAATATGTGTGTTTATAAAATCAAAAATATATATATATAATTAATATACCAAATAAAAAATAAAATATAATAAATATAAGTTACCCATTGTCACAGTAAATGATAGCAAAATTTATGTAAAAAAAAGGAATTGTAAAAATTGTCTTAAACAACTGAGCAAAAACAGAAGTCATTTTAATCGAATACTAAAAACATAAGTTTTAAACAGCTTTTCCGTCCGATATCATAATAGAAACGGATATTATCATTAACAAGAAAATCAAAATATTAATTGTAAACACTAAATATAAACAAATCAAAAAAACTGTTTCATTTCCATCTTTCAACAGGTAATCAAATTGTAAGTAAGCTATAACTGTCCTTTTAAAATAACATTTATTTATAAAATTAAAATTAATTAAAAAAAAAACAAAAAAAAATTTTTATATATATTAATTTAACATAATTTAATTTTATTTTATATTATGCTACTTTTTTTAATTTATTTTATATATATTTTAATTTTGAACATATTTTTTTGCGTTTTTTAAAATTTTTTATTAATCAAAAATAATTGTATACTCTTATTTATATTAAGTTTTGTATTTTTATATATACCTTAAAAATTTGGTGAAATCACTTGGCCATAAAAAATCAAAATCCCTGTAAATAGTAAAGTAAAGCATTTAACAAAATTCAATTAATATTAGAACTTGATAAATTAAAGAAGTGCTCATATTTTGCTCAATTAATTTATCCATTAAATTATATAAAGCAAATTTCATTTTGATTCCTATTTTTTATAATGTCGAAACATCTTTAATTTGTTCTTCTAATTCTTTAAACATTATATTAAAAATATTTAAATACTCTTACTTTATTAATTAAATCTACTTATTTTTATTAATTATCCAATCGAAAATTAATTCAATTTTATATCTTAAATAATTTTTTAGTTTTTTTTATTTTATATTTATTCTCCTAAATTTTCTCTTTGAAAACCTAAAATTCTTAAAATTTAATTAAAATTTGAAACTGTAAATATTTATATATTATTCAGATATTTTACAATTATTTAAAACTATTTTATATGATTTTTGAAGCTTTTTCTTGTTTTATTTTTATAAAACTTTTATTTTATTTTATTATTTTATTTAATAATTATTGTTAATTAATAATACTACGAGAATTTCTAAATAAACTTTTATGATCAATAAGTAATATTGTTTAAATATAAAAAAAAATAATTATCAACCTTGTAAATTATAATAATATTTAAATATTATCACTGGCATTTAAATATTATATTTAACTTATTTAAATTAAAACAAATAAAATAAACTATACATTATAAAAAAAATAAAAATGATCAATTTAAATTATTTAATAATAATATACATAATTGTATTACTATCATAAACATAGGCATATATAATAAACATAAATATAATTTAAAAGCATGTATAAAATAAATAGAAAACTTTATAATATAAAAAAAATTCAATATATATTAATATTATATTATAAAAAAATATAAAAAATAATTTTGTTTAATTATATTTTCACTTTTAATAATCTTATATTTAATTATTAAGTTCAACAATCAAGGGGTCGCTTTCCAAATAATCCCCAGTTTACAACAAATAATCTCTTTCTTATATTAACCTGTCAAGTTCGTTTAAATTACTCTTATCCCAATTATATTCTGGGTATTATTAACTGTCTTAACTGTCTTATAAATTATTATTATTATTTTTATTAAAATATTAATTATTATTATTATTGTTAGAATATCCAAAATTCTACTGCTACTTATACTATTATTACATTTATTATTATTATTGCTAAAAATAAACTGGATTAATGTTTTCTTTCTATTATTTCGATAAATTCTCAATCTACTATTTCAGTTCCTAAATCTGTTAATTATTTTAAAAATTTTAGTTTTCTTTATACTCTTCATATATTTTTTTTTATTTTATTAGTTCACCCCTAATTTTTTCATAATAAATTTTATATTATTCTTTCACTTCGTGTTCTCTTTGCAATTCTTTCTACAACTCTTTAATTTCAGAAACTTTTTAAGATAATTCATTTTTAACTAAAGTTATTGGTGAATTATTCTATTCCTTTTTAAATTGCTCAAATTCTTATTATAACGCTTTAAATTTTGCATTTGCAGTATCTAATTAAACCTATAATGCACTCTTCTCTTTTTCTAAATTAGATTTATCACTCAAATTTCTATTTTTTATCATCTAAATTTCGTCGTCTTTTGCGCTGACAGTCCTTGCAGTTTCTAAAAATATATAATAAAATGATAAATTAACTAATATATTTATTTTATATTTTATTATTTTTTTACTATATTAATTTATCAAAAATTTTATTTAAAAATTTACCTTAAATTTTGGTTCTTAGTTCTTCTTCAACAAGTATAAGTTTTTGCTCTCTTTGCCTTAATTATTATGATTTTTCTTTCAATTTTTTTTCCAAAAGCTAAATTGCTCCTTCAGCTTGTTTAAAGTACTTTTATTTCTAAAAATCCTTTTCCTTTTACTATTATTTTAATTCTTCTAAATATTCGGTTTCTCTTTACTTTAATTAAACCTAAAACTTAGCTTCTTCGGCCTAATTATAGTATTAAAATTTAATAATTACATATTCATTACTAATTAAAAAATTTTTTTTAATTTAAATTTAAAAAACCTCACTAAATTTTATTTATTTTTAATTTTATTAATTTAAAAATACAATACTTTTTTCCAAGTTTCCAACTCCCAAATAATTTTATACTCTAAAGAATTCATCTCATTTAAAACCTTTTATTTTTCAGGATCTTCACTATAATCTTATTTTTAACTGGGCAAAGGAATCATATTTTAATACTCTGATTAAGTATTATTATTATAATTTCCCTCAAATTTTCTCTCATTTTTTCCAGTTATTCCTAATTATTATTCTTTTTTTCTCAGGGCTTCTTCTGGACCCAAATCCTCCAAATAAGAAATCACTCTCAAAAGTCCGATTTTTTTAACAGGTTTTCTTTGCTCATCTACCTCATCCAAAGGCAAGTATTAGTCAGAAACTTTTGCTACACTATAAAAAATAAAATTTATAATTATAAAAAAACTTAAAAATAATATTATTAACATATAATATATATATATTAAATTTTTCGTAATTTTATTAATTTTTGAATTTTTGAATCTATTTCAAATTTTTAAATAACTATATATATATAATTTTTTTTTACGAGTTTGCAGTTTTTTTGTTCGGAATTGACAAAAATTTACTCATTTCTACCTTGGCTACCCCGACCATAATGTCGCTAGAAAGTCTGTCTTAGTGCCAAATTTCAATTTCCATAATAGTTTTATTTAATAATTCAATTAATTTACTTCTGTCAGCTTAAAATGTATAAGATTTAAAAGAATTTTTAAATTATCCTTCCACCCTTGCATTGTGTAATTCTACTACTGGTGAAGTTTTGAAATGAGTTATATTTAATTCAGGATAACTTGTATACTTTGCGTAAATTGACCCTTTCAATATTAAATTAAAATTTATGATATATAATATAAATTAAAAAATAATGAAAAAAAATTATTATTTCATTCATTTAAATATTTTTTTATTTTTTTTACCTTTAAAATCTTAATCTTTTATGGTATGAATATCTATAGAAATTCTTTATTATAATTTTTAAATTTAATATGTTTATAATTGTAATAATAAATATTATTAAATTGATTAAATATATTAAATATGAAATTTTAATTATAAACTATAAAAATTTACCTCATTCTATGTTCTTGGTTTTGCATTGTTTATTATCCTATTTTTTGACTGATTTAATTATTTTATTAAATTTCTTATTTTTCTGATTATTTTTATTAATTTCCTTAATTTTGCTATAATTATTATTATTTATGTTCTTTTTCAACAGAATTAGGACCTTCATCTTCGAAATCGGAATATTTATAATCAGACATTTTATTTCAATTTATAATTTTAAAATATTTAACCTATTTTTAATTTTATTATAATAAAAGGGTAAATAGCTTTTACTAAAATTTTTTAATTTTTTAGGTAAATTGTTATTTTTTTTCTTTATACTTAATTATTTCAAAATTATGTTAGATTTTTATAAATTAAAAATATTTGTTGGTAAAAATTTTTAAAATACTAAATATAATTAAACTAATAAGCTTATATTAGATAAAACAATTTTATATACATAATAAATTTTTAACTGTTTTTAGTAGAATTTCAAATTTCAAGTTAAATATACTATAATTAAAAATATTAAATTTATAAATTAAAAAAAAAATATAAACTATATCATATATTAAATCTTTAATTTTATTGTACAACATTTTCTTTCAATAAAGGAGATTTTTATTATATTCCCTTTAAAATATTAATATATATTGATTTTTCGTTACTATTGTTTTTTCTGATATTCTGCTAATTTTAATTACTTTCACCTTAATAGTTATTATAAATATTATTAATACTAATATTATTTTAATTTGCTAAATTAGAAAATCCCAATTTTTTAGAAACATCGCCTAGTTTATTATTAATTTCCTAATTAACCTACTAACTCTTTACAATTTATTAACTATTTCTTTTGGATTTTATAGAAACTATCTACTTATATAATGATTATTGTTATTACTACTAATATTATTATTATCCCATACAATAACTTCCAGGATTTTAACTTGTCCCATTTTTAAATTGATTTTTATTACTATTATTAATGTTATTTATATTATTTTACATAACTTAGGCATATTTCTTTAAATTTCCAGAACTTTATGACCTGAAATTATTTTATTTTTTTCTTTGTTCCCATGTATTTTTATTCATAATTTTACTATTACTTCCATTATTAATATTATTATTAGTATTATTACTATTCATATTTTTATCATTATTGCTTTTTTTATTATCAGCTTGATTTAGATTATTTTAGTTAGCAACCTAACTTTAATATTAATCTTCTTAATCCATTACTTTATTTTCCTAATTATTAAAATGTAAATTTTTCCTACTTGCGGCAAACTGCTAGGTAAATAATTAGTATTATTTAAATTCATTATCCTCTTTAATATTCTCATTATTTTATTAATTTTTTTAATTTTCATTCTCTTTTTTTTTATTTTCGTTTTATATGTTATTATTGTTATTAAATAAAAGCATTTTACAATTTTTAGCAGAGCTGCTTAAACCTGAATTTAAATTAATATTTTTATTAGTACTTATTTTTTAATTTTATAGCTTTTAATTTTTGCTTTATAATCCTTAATTTCCCCTTATATCATTATTTTTTTACTAATTTTCATAATTTTTATTCACTCCTAAAACCTCAAATTTATTGTTAAATTAATTTCTTAGATTGCTACTATTATTAGGACTTTTTTAAAAATATTCCCCTTAATTTATAATAGATATATCTTTTGATTTTTGTTAATTTTTTTCTGTATAATTAAATTTAATATTTTTTAAAGAAGTACACTTTTTCAATAAATTAGAATTACTATTAATACTTAAATTTTAACTATACTCATTAATTCCAGAATTTTTATTATTATTTATTTCATGCAATTAACTACCATACATAAAATTTTTGTCACATTTTTATAAAACTCTATTATTAGGGCTATTTATTGTAAAAAAAACACTATTTTTCATGCTACCAAATTTTTCTTTATTTTCAGTTAAATTATTATTTTAATTAATTTATTCCTTTTTACTATAAATTTCGCTCTAATTAAACAATTTATTAAGACCCTTTTACAAATGTTAACTAAATTCATCATTTTCTTTACATTTTATTTAGTTTTCATTTTTTCTTAAATTTTATAAATTGCCCTTTTAATCACAAATTTGAATATCTAATTCATTCAAAAATAATTTTTTCTTTTATGAATTAGCCTATTTTTTTTCTTTTATTTATTAAAAAAATTTATTTGGGCTTGTTTATTAGCTCAAAGAATGGCCATGATTATTATTATTAAATACATTAATTTAAGTTTAATTTTATTATTAATATTAAAATTATGTTTATGTTTAATTTTTACTTCTTAAATGTTTTTTACTTTCTTCTTTTAAAATTTTATTTTATTTAAAAAGAGCTAACTTTTCCATATAATTTGACTTAGAAACTTTACTTTAATTCTATAAATATTCAAAGTTTTACATTTCATCGTCATTTTCTTAATTATTTTACAAATTTTTATTATTTTATAGCTATGTTTATTCTAAAAATTATTTAAATTTATTATTTAAATTTTTGTTGCAATTATTATCTTCATTTACAAATAAATTCTCTTATTAAAAATCTTTTTAATTTTTGTTATTATTACTGTCCTTTTTATTATCATGTAAATTATTTTAAATATCATCAAGGCTTTTTAAATCGTATTATTATAATTATTGTTAATTTTTATCTTAAAAGTTAGAATGGTTATCAATTTCCTCATTTATTTTTTTATTAAACAAAATTCGCATTTAAGAATCTCTAATAAACTGAATTTGTTTTTACTTTTATTATTAAAAAGATAAATTATCACTATAATCTTAATCTTCATTTTTATTATTATATTTTTAATCACTTGTACTTGGTTCGCTTAACATTTTTTAATCATAGTTTTTTTTTTGTACCTATTTTTCTTGTAAACATTATATATTATTATCTTCATAATTAAATTCACTTGTTTTTAAAAATTAAACAGTTTTTTTATAAAAATTTTATCTTTCATAATTAAAATTTTAATTTTAATAATTTAAATCGCTTTCGTTTAAAGGCTCTTCACTTTAAATTTCTTATAAACTAAGTTCCATATCAGATTTATCTGTTTTATTAATTTCTTATAATGTAAATTAATTTTTTATTTTGTTATTTTCTGGTAACAATTATTCTAAATTTTAATTTTATTATTCAAATTAAAATGGCATTGGTTTATTAATATCTTTATTTATATTAATTATTGCACTTTAATTATTTTTATCAATATTATTATGATTATCTTATTATTTTTATGATTACTCCTGTAAAATTTATAAAGTTTCATTTACTATATTCTCATATTCCTACTCTTAATCCTCTTCTTCCTCTTTTATTTATTAAAAGAAAATCTATTTCTTATCCGAAAAACCTAATTTTTCACTAAACTCTTAATATTTTATTTTTTAATCTTATTCTTAATTATCTTATAAATCTAAATTGATATTGTTAACTTCGTTATATTAATACTAATTCTATTATTTATTTATATTAAAATTACCTTTTTATAGCTATTAATTCTATTATAATTATTCATTTAATTATTGATTATTTTCTCCCATAATTTATGCCTAATTATTTTAGTTTATTTTTATATTTTAAACATTATCTTTATCGAACTATTTAAAATTTTAAGCTATTTTTTCATCCATTTCATACTAATTTTTTAGTATAGGGATTAATTAGTCTATAATTTAAGTATTTTTTTCAAAATACTCAATTTCAATTTCCTCCAAATCTAAATACTTATTTTTAATTATTTAATCATCATTTTTTTATTCTTTAAATTTACTCAGACAAACGTATTTACATTAATTTTATTCAAATTTATTAAAATCTTTTACTTCATTTTAATATTCGTTCACTTTTTAAAAATAATTTTCAATAACTTAATTAAATGGCTCCTTTTCCATTTCATTAATAATTGAGGTGCTATTTTCTTCAATTTCTTAATTAAAAGTCTATATTTTTTATTAATTTATTTCGAAACATTATATTTTCTTTTCCAAATCTTGAACTTAACTTTATTATATTTCATTCATTTTTTCAAGTAATCTATTTTTTTATAATTGCAAAAACTATTCTAAACTGTCAAAATACAACAAAATCTTTTCTATCTATTGCCCATAATGATCCTAAATTTATTCACATTATTATTATATTTCTTAAATTTTTTAAGCAATTATTTTTTAACATAACTATGATTTTTCTGTAAAACTTTTCAATTTATCTTCTTTATATTCTTCTAATTTATAGTATAAGTAAGTATATAAAAAAAAAAATAATAAATTTTATTATTACTTAAATTCTTATCAAAAGAGCACTTATTTATCTAGCTGCTAAATTAAACTTGATAATCTTAGTCTTTATAAAAATTATCTTTTTCTAAGCTTTTTTAATCTTACAATATTTTAAAATCTAATTAACTTTTATTACTTATTTCTTCTACTTGATCTCCTAATTAAACTAAATTAATTGCACATTTGGAACAATAATACTCTTTTTAAAAAATATTTTTCTAATTTAATTTAAAATATTTTGCCTTCTTATTTTAATGAATTTAACACATGTTAATCTAAAATTAAAGAATGAAAAAATATTAAATAAAATTTAGATTTTTAATTTTTTGGTTATGTCCATATATGTATATAATATTTAATTTAGATTAAAAATATTAATAAGATTTATTACATTAACTTCATTTTACTCACTCCATAATTGTTGATTTTAATTTTTTTATATTTTTTACTAAATTTTCTGCAAATTACTTACTGAATTGGATTTGTTGTGCTTTATATATGAAGAAACTAAAATACTTTTTCCATTTTCACTTTAATTAAATTTATTTTATTCTTTGAAATTTTAAGTTTTCACAATTTCTTAATTTTCGGCTAATTTTTCCAATTATTATTTATTAATCTACTTTTTTAAACCATTAGGAGTACTCACTTCGAAAAATTATTGATAATCATTTATATTAGAACTAATTTTTTATTATTTTAAATAGCTTGATTCTTGATTGTTTTTAATACTTTCTTATTCAAAACTATTGTATTATATTTTTTATTAAAAACTTTCCATTTATATTATTATTGTTATTTTTTTTAATTATGATTTTTGTTTTTATTTTTTATATTTCATTTGTTCTTAAAAAAAAATAAGAAATAACAATAAAATTTATTTTGCCAGTAATTTAAATTTAAATTCAAAAAATAAAACAAAGGTGGAAAAAATAGAATTTTTTTATCTAAAATTATTGTAAGAATTCAGTCTTACATTTAATACTAAATTATAATTTTTTTTATTAAATTTTATCTATATAAATATAATTTATCATTTTTAAATTAATTAAAAAATATTTGTACTTTAAATTTAAATTTTTTATTATAGTAAATTCTAAAAAAATTATAAAAATAGTAAATAACTTTAGATTAATAAAACTTATTGGCTATTAAAAAAAACCCAATATATTCTCATTATCTAAAATTAGTACTATTGCCATTATTAATATTTCTATTATTATTTTTATTGTTGTTACTATTAAAATTAGTATTAACCAATCCCTAAATTTAATTGGCTAAAATATTTTCTAAATTTTTAAAACCCACTACCACGCAAGTAACATTATCAAATGATTTTTTCATCATTGATAATTACATAATTCTTTCTATAGATTTTCCAACAAACTCGTGAGGACTTTTATGATTCGGTGCTATTTCCCACATATAATTTATAACTTCTTAATTTGTCATCTTATCAAATATCCCATCGCCTATTAAAATTTTTTGTTATAATTAACTATATTATTTTTTATATTATCATATATATTTATATATTTTTAAGATAAAGCTTTATAAAATATTTAATTACATCCCAAAAATATGAAATCATGTGTATCTTTTATTTCAAATTTCATTATATCCGGTTCAGCACTAACAACGTTTTTAATTCCCCCATATTTAGGCAATTTTGCTTCTGAATCCCCGATTGTTCTTGAAACCTTATTAAAATTAACAATTAAGTTATTAATTTTATTTAATTTAATTCAAAGTAAATAAAAATTAAATTTTAGATATAAATATGCTTGTTTACAGCTAATCTACCTGGCAAAACTCTAAATGGGCCTTTTATAATCTATTAAGCTCCAGTTTTGTTATTTACAACTATCGGTATTTAAGACCTATTTAAAAATTTTAATTTTAATTTTATTCATATTTGTATTGCTATTTTAATAAATATATATATATAAAATAAAATCTTTACTAATAAATTTTCCCTCCCAAATTTGTAATTCTTTTTTCTTCTCCAGGCTCTGAAGGCTTATGCTAATAATATTTTAAAAATTAATTTAATTCATGTTTTATAATTTTTTATTAAAATTAATAAAAATTATCGTTTTAATTTTTATTACATCTGTGGATAAATCAGTAACAATTTTTCCTCCTTGTTCAGAAAGGACTGCCCTGGAATCTCCCAAATTTATAGAATAGCACATATTATCTATTTTTAAAGTTAAAATTAAATATTAAATATAAATATTTATAATAGTAAAAATATATTTATCAATAAATTTAATTTAATTTAAAAATAAATTAAATTTTATAATAAATACCTATCAACATAACTACGATAGCACAACTTCCAGCTTTGTCAAAAACAGGGGAATTTTCGGCCTTTTCTGTCCAAGCATCTTCTGCTTTTTCAAATCCCCTCATTATAGCTTTTTAAGGGTCTTTTGGAAAATATTCATCTTAGATTATCTTTAAAATTAAAATAAATTTATAAATAATATTTATCATTAAAATAATTATGAAATTTATATGATATTTTTTTTTACAAAATAATGTAGTTAGTCCCTCAAAAATTCGGCACAATTTTAACCCCCGTGGCCGTCATATATCCCAAAAAAAGAACATGTAGGCCTAAATAAATCATAAATTTAAATAAAAATTTAAAATAAGGTCTTTTTATTATATGATTATATTATACCAGTATGGTTCATTTTATTTATTTTTTGGTTTCATCATATTTAAAATAATACTAACTCTATCTTCATTATAATTCCTAACAGTCCCTTAATATAAAAAATAAAAAATTAAACCATTTTAATTAATTAAATTATTAAGAAAAAATATTATAGAATAAAATATAAATAAATAAATAAATTAATATAATTTAAATTTAATATTTTAAAATTTTAAAATGCTTTTATTTTTACCTTAATGAGTGTTTGCCCCATAACTGGAAATTATACCTAAATTTTTAGAAGAAGTTTTACTCGGTTCTAATAATGGTATTTAACTAAGAGGTAACATTTCCTCCTGTTGCATTTCAAATTCATTGTTTACGTTTTAATTATTTTAACTATATTAATTATTTATATTGATTTAATTATTTCCATTACTGCAATAATATACAAAAAAAATAATTAATAAAATTAATTAAAAAATTAAGTTAAAATTAATTAGTATTTATTTATCTTTACAATGAATGTAATTTTTAAAAATTTAAATCAATATAGAAATTTATAAGAAATTAAGAAATTAAGAAATTAAGAAATTACTTAAAGCTTTCCATTATTTTATTGGTATTGTTTTATTTTTATATTTATTTTGTCTTTACACTTTATGCATTTGGAGTATTACTATATCCTTTACCAAAATAAAACTATGAAGAATTATTACTTAATTTGGGTGTTTAAGAAATATGTAAAGGTCTATTTATATTTCCTTATTAATTTTTAAATTAGTCCATATATTAATTTAATTTACTGCTTCCATTTTAATTTTTAACCATACTTTGTTCTTACTATTCTTAGTGAATTCCTTCCTTTTAGCTAGAAAAATATAAAAAAAAATTTTAAAATTTGAAATAAAAAATAAAAAATAATATAATACTATAATAATTTTTTTGATATTTTTTATAATTAATTTTATTAAAATCTTTACTTTTAATTATTATCATTGTAAATTTTAGAGTTATTATTAAGAACCTTTTATTTTTAAGAAAGACTACTTTTATTATTGTTATTATTATTTTAATTAATGTTTCTAAGCATACTTTTATTTTACATCTAATTTTAACTTTAAGAATTTTTCAATAGATTTGTTTAATTCCCATTATAGCTAGAGTAACCTATAATAAAAATAAATATATTATATAATAAAAGTAATTTTATATTTATTATTATATACTTTAAAATTAAATTTATAAATTATATTTATTATTTACCATTCTTTATTATCTTATTTAAAGATTTTTATTAATAATTATATTTTCTATTATTTTAATTTGGAGTCCCTTCATTATGCATAGGTGTTTAAGGCTAACTAGGTTAAATGCCTTTAGTATTTTAATTACCTGATTTTCCATTTTTTAAACCTAAGTTTTAGCTTATATTTAAGTTTTATTATTATTACTCTTATTACTATTATATTTATTAATTATTTTGAGTATTATAAGCATTAATAGAAGTTTCCAAAGGAGGTAATGATACATCATTTTTTGAAATTGTTTTTCTATTATAATTGCTCAATTTTTAATTTTAACTATTTTAACCTTAATTAAAACTTTGATTATTTACATTATTGTTATTTTATTATAATCCGTATGGTGCCGTCTAATTATTATTACTACCATTATTTTAAAAATTCCCTAAACCTGACTTATATCCAATGTTATTATACTAATTAACAGAATAATTATTATTTGGTTAAATATGTTTGCTAGAAACTGAATGTTAAAATCCAGATTTTTACGAATTACCACTTTTTGGTGTTTTTTCTTATTACTATTACTATAATTGAGAGCCTAAAATTCATAAAAAAAATATATAAAAATATAAAAAGAAATAATCAATAAATTTAAATGAAAAAAATAAAAACAAATAATAATTTAATTTTATTTTTTTTTTAAATATTTTAAATACCATATAAGTGACCAGAAACAGTTTACTTTTATCTATTAACAAAATATTCTTAACTATTTTAATTTTTTTACCCAAAAATTTTGTTCCTACTACTATTATTATTAGTCCCTTAACGACTATTTGAATTAGGCGTATTTCTTTCAAGTCCAGATTAATTTTTTGCTATATTTTAACTTTAATTTTAGTTAAATCCAAAGTTATTATTTTTCCCACTTTACCTTTATTTCGGTGTCTAAGCACTTTAATAAATTTATTCAGAATTATTCTAATTTTTATTATTCTAAATATTCTATTACTACTTTTAAGTAAAAAACATCTTACTTTGCTAACCATTTTAATAGTAATTATTTTAAACTTACGAATTTTAATTCTAATTTTAAGCCTAACTTATATTTTATAAATATTGCTGAGTATTTTAATTTTTTGTGCTTAAAGGTTGTTTCAAATTTATGTTGTGGTAACTTTAACTATTACTAAAATAATTTCCCATTCCTTGTTATTTTTCTTTACCTAAAAATTTTCCTGTATTTCCCATATTAATAGTTGAATTATATTTTTACTATTATTTTAAGCTTTTACTGTTATTGCTTATTTACTAAACATTTCCATTATTATTGATATTATTATTATTTATATTATTTTAACCGGAAAACATAAATGGATCATACTTCTTTACTTATTCTCTTTAATTTAACATTAAAAAACTTGTTATTTATATTAATAATTGAAACTAATTAAATTTATTTTATTCAGTTGTTTATTATGAGT
Source organism: Pseudocohnilembus persalinus (assembly GCA_001447515.1). Lineage (NCBI taxonomy): Eukaryota > Ciliophora > Oligohymenophorea > Philasterida > Pseudocohnilembidae > Pseudocohnilembus > Pseudocohnilembus persalinus. The sequence goes on from LDAU01000003.1 coordinate 73,499, forward strand.
TCTAAATTTATAATAGAATTTGGTAGAAAATTTTTTTCTTTTTTTCTTTTATTATTATAATAAGTGCTTTTTTTATTTATTATTATTATTTTCAATTTAATAACTATTCTAAAAAATAATAAGTAAAAACAAGCAAAAATTAATTAATCAAATTCTTCTTTTATATTTAAACGTTTTGGGACTTATTGTAATAATTTGTATAGTAATATTTTACATTTCTACTATATAATAATAATAAAAAAGAAATAAAATAAAAACTTAATGCACAAAATTTAATAAATATTTATATTTGTAAAAATTAAATATTTTTAAAGTAAAAATTTGATATTATATTATAATAAATTTATTTATTAATATTAATATATTTCTAGTATTAATTTTAATATTATTTATATTAACTAAAATACTTCTTCATTTATTTTTATTATAGACCACAAATAAATTGTTAAATCAATATTTAATCTACTTTTAATTTATAAAATAAAAAGTAAATATAAAAAAAATATAAAATTCTATAATTTAAAAAATGTCTTAAATCGCAGAAGCATTAGCCAAAAAAACTATCAGAAATTTTTCATTAGCAGATTTAATTAAACATAAAACTAATCCTTATAAAAATCTTTATGAAATTTGCCATATTTATCCCAACAAAGGTAAAAAATAATTACTTAAATGCAAAAATTCAAATAAAATTTATAATAATTAAAAAAACAGAACAAAAATTAGATAATTATTATTGTAATGGATATTTTTAATTATAGAATTTAATTATAACTTTAAAATAATTTATAAATATAGGTATTTTTTTTAAATTTTGTTACTTATATATATTTTAAATTATACAATAAAATAATTTACTCTATTTATTCGTAAATAAAAAAATATTCATAGTTCATTTTACTATTATTTTAATTTCTATTTTAGGAAAAGAATTTAAATTTTGGAGAAAAACTTGGCCAGAAAATTCATATTGGGTTTTGAAAGATGTCAATACCAAAGTAAAATTTTATAGTTGAAATTTAAAAATATAAATATTATCCTTATTCTTTTTATAATAAATTTATAAAATTTTTATATAATATAATATTAAAATTATAAAAATTTAGGATCCTGGTCACGGAAAGGCTTATGGAATTTTATATTGGCAAGGAACTTAATAAACTGAATTTCCTGTGTATATTAAAGGTGGAAATAAAAGAGGAGTTTGGAAATATGAAATAAATAATGCTACAGCAATTTTGGATAATGGACTTACTTATTCTTCCCAAGATTTGCAAAATTATAAAAATATATTACCATAATTTTCCAGAAAATAAAATAAATCAGAAGCTGAATAATGAAAAATTATGCAAATAAAGCAATAATTTATAACATATTTAAAATAATAACTAAAATGGTTTAATAACTAAGGAATTGATTTTGCTTAAAAATTAAAAATATTTTAGTGTTAAATTATTAATGTAGTTATAAAATCAATTTTTATTTATCCTCTCTTTGTATATTATGAATATTAGATAGTTAAATATATATAATGGTTTAAATTGTCAACTTTAAGAAAAATTTCAATTTTAAATTTTTATTAATCTATAACAAAAGGGAAAAATAAATTTTAATAATTAAGATAATTAAAAATGCTAACTTTTTTATTTCTATATAAATTTTAAAGAATATTTATTTAAAAAAAAAGCTTAAATTTTTATATTTAATAAATTATAATCATATAGAATAAATTATAAGTATTTATTAGCTCTTTGTAAAAATATAAAATAACAGGATAAGACTCATAAATTTAAATAAATTATCGTACTTATATAATAAGATTTTATTTTATTTTAAATTTTTTTTAAAAGTATATTATTAGATTTTTTATTTTAAAAATTATATTACAAATTTAAGTAAAACTTTTAATAAGCATTAATAATTAATATTATATTTATTTTTTCAATATATATTTTACATTTAAGTTTAGGAAACAATAATTTTAAAAATATAAATTATAAAAAAATTAATAAATTTTTATTTTTCTTAATATTCAAAAATATTTAATACTGAAAAAGAAAATTAATGATGAGCTTTTTAAATTAGTTTAATTTGAATACTTTATTTTTCTTACAGATTTTGTACAAAAAAATTATTATAATAATAAAAAAAAAAGAATATTATTAATTTAAAAATAATTTATATCATTTTAAATATTCAAATATAAATTAATAAGAGAAATTTAAATATAAAAATAATAACTTTTTATTTCATAAATAGCTTTATTTAAGTATTAAGATTACTTATATCAATAATAGTTTGTATCAAATATAAATAATTAGATAATTAGAATCAATTTTTGTATATTTAATTGCTTTGATTTTTATTTAAATATATTTCCTATCTATTTATTAATTTATTTTTCAATTCAACAATTTGATTTTGATTATTGCTATTTTATTTATAAGTAAATTTTCTTTTTATAATTTTTAAATATTAAAATACAACATAATTAATATGTATTATATTTTATAGTAATAATTATAAATAAATGACAAAAATTTATATCTATTTATACTGATACCTTAATCTTTTTAATAGTTTTCTTAAAAGTATACTTAATTAAAATTTTAAATATTAATTACTAGCTATTTTAATGTTTATATTATTTATTTTTCACTAAAATCAAATTTATAAATTAGAAAAAACTAAGATTTTTTCAATTGATTTTATTATATATTTAATTATACTTTAATTGATAATAAATAAAATATATTACTTAAATTATTGAATCATTTTAACTTATTTATCCCCTTATTTTATCAAAATTATTAAGCTTAAGATTATCGAAATAATATAATTTAAATTAATTATAGCTTCTTGAAATAATATATATTCCATATTAATATTTATAAGTAATAAATTATACATAATACAGTAAATAAAATGTTAATTAAATTTATTTTGTTAATATTCACATTTAAAAACATTTAAAAAATAACAAATTAATATTTAATACTATTCATCATAATTAAGCGTAAATTTTTCCAATAATGGAAAAAAGTATATATAGCATCCAAATTATAAGTATTTTAAGATAAAAAAAATTTAAATATTTTTGTTAAAATTTATAATTATTATTTCTTTGTATATTTTGGAATTTTTTTTATAATTTAAGAATCAAAATTTATCTAGTTCTGAGAATTAATTAAATTATGCAAAAAAAATTATTATACTTCTATAAAACACGTCTTATATTAATAAAAGTTAGGACCTCATATTTTCGAAAAGTACAAGAAACTTGGTATTTTCAAAAAAAAATAAATTGAATAGTATTCTTAGAGTAACCTGAAAGGTTATATACATAAGGATAATTATTCTTAGAGATTTATAATTTATTTCAATTATGTCATATAAACTAAGTAAACTATAAATTTATAGTTTTTTATAAAAGGCATATTTAAAGTCTGTATATTAAAAATAAAAATATGACAAATTTCGGGTAATATATTTGGTCATTAACTATAAAAATGATTAAAAAAACTAATAATATAAATTTTAGTTTTTAAAATTTTAACATTCAAAGTCTGTTTTATTATATAATACTTCATCCATATAAAAAAAAACTATAAATATATAGCTAATATAAAAAGTTTGATAAATATATAAAATAATTTTTTTTATTAATAAATAATAACAAAATATTTTTTTATTTATTTAAATATTTAGCAAGCTTTATGAATTTTATTAGAATTCAATCTATTAAAGTTAAATAAAATGAATTTACATTTAAAACACTACATTTATAATTCTTTCATCTATTTTTAATTGAAAATTAAATTATGTAAGGATTGCTATTTTACAAATGGAAAAAAATTACAATTTATATAAAAATTACAATTTATATAGGCTTTATATGTATTTACTAATTTATTTAATTTTAATTCAATTAATATATACTAACAAATTTTATAAGCAAATTTTAAAATTAAGATTGTTTAATTTTAAATATATCTTTTATTAACTTTTTATTATTGAAATAATTTAAATAATTATTATAAATAATTTTTTTATAAAATATTGGCTTTATTAAAACAACTTAATTAAGAATTATTATGTATGAACCTAATTTTTTTATAAAATAAATTTACAATATTACTTAATTCCTTTTAATTTAAGCGCACAGTTATAATTTGGAATTTACCTATCAGAAAATAAAGCAAACCCGTTCTTAAAACCATCAACTCATAAACAGAAAAAAACAAAAATACTATCTCTATATTAATGTAACAATTAGCTAATATAATCAACTACAAAACAAAACAATCAATATTACTAAAATAAAAACATTAATTATATTAAATCAACATTAAACCAAAACCTAAACTATAAGCGTTAAACCCTAAAAAAATTATTATTATAAAAAATATAATTATTATAAAAATAAATAAAAAAAAATAAATAAATAAAAAATTAAATAAATAAAAAACACATTCATAAAAATAAATAAATATATATATATAAATAAATATACACATATGTTAAAATTAAAACAACTGCTAATAATTTTCTCCCTCAGCCTTCTCCTAACCCAGTAAGTCACAATAACAGCCGCAGCTTCCTGCGTAGAAAAAAGCGGGGCCGACGTAGAAGAAATAGATTCTGAAAACTACGGAAAAGCTCTTTTATCTGAGGACGAATGCGAAGCCCTTATAGAAATTTTATTTGAGGACGAAGACGGCGATTTTGACATTTTAGGCGAAGATTGGGACGTTTATGCTGAGGCTTATGGCGACTGTCATGTTGCTTTGGGAGAAGGAAATAAGTATTTAACTGATGAAGAAGAGGAAATTTGCTTGACTGTAGGAAAATGTTATGGGGGCGGTTCGGATGCCTCGGTTTTGAAGTGGGGAGTTTTGTAAATTGTGCTGTTGTTTGTTTGTGTTTCTAGTTTGTTGTGAAAAAATGAAAGGAAAATAATACTAATATAGTTATAAAATATTATATTTTTTAATTTATATAAATATATCTATAAAAATAAGTAAAAAAAAATAAATTTAGTGTCTATATTTATATATTTATTGTTTATATTTACAAAATTTCTGTTATTTAAGTAAATAGAAACTCTATTTTACAAATTTTTAATAACTTAAATCCACCTTAGAATAATAATTTTAAAATTTTTCAAATAATATCTTATTTATATTATTTTAATAAAATAAATTCTTAAATTTTATCTTTTACACTAACTATAAATATTCTAAAGTATTTTATAATGTAATAGTATTGTTTTATAATAAAATAATTAACTATTTATTTATTATTTTTTTTTTATAATTAATTGTTTTTAGAACAAATAAGTTATATCATAAAAAAATATATAATAAGCAGATTTTTATAATATATAATATGCAAATATGCAAAAGTAGTAAATTCAGTCAATTCTTAAATTTATTTTAATGATTTAAAAATATCATTTATGCTTTTAATAGCTTGAAAATAATACAATTTCCTAATCTAGTTTTTATTCTTTAAAAATTAGAAACTTTATCTAAAAAAATATAATATATTTTGTTTATTGTCTTACTTAAACAAATAAAATAAATAAACAAAATTTACCACTAAAATAAATTTTGCACCAAATATTTATATAAATAAAAATTTAAGCTAAGAATGTAAATTTTACATCATTCGAACCTTAATAAAAATATGTAAATTATATTAACTTTATTTATTTTTTATAAATGATGTAAATTTTTCTAATTCAGAAAAGAAATCGAAGAAATTGATGAATAAAAAATAAAATCAAGCAAATAATCATGTTTAAGGGCCATTTCAATTGCATCATTATATTCAATAATTATATTTCTTTTTATTATTCAGCTCTAAAATATTTATCATTTTAACTAAATACGAAATTTTAATAAAAATAAGTTATATTTGCAAATAATTGATATATTAGAAATTATTATCCTATTTTTAGGAATATATGCTCTTAAAAATATAAAAATAAAAACATATTATCTATTCATATTTCTTTACTTATTTTTTACAATATACTATTTAATAAACTGTACCTAAAATTTATCGAATAATATTTATGATAACTATGAAAACCATCTTGAAATTTTAAAAAATAATAAAAATTTTCACAAAGAAGATTGGGATTTGTAAGAATTATTTCAACAATTGCTAACAAATGATAAATTAAAAACTACTATTTATCTGAAAACTTATTCGAAATGTAACAAATTTGTATATAAAATTGAAGAGGCATATTAGAATTAAAAATATGAATAAAAATTTTACACTTATCTTAATTTCTTAAGAATTTAGTTATTTATTTATTAATTTATTTAGGATTTTAATACATTTGTTTCAATTATATATTTTATTAAGATAAAATATATAAACAAAATAACATATTTATTTTTTATTGAACCATAAAAATAATTCTAATTTTGAAGCCTCAAATTTCTAAATTTCTAAATTAGAATAGCTAAATTATATTTTCACTTTCTGAAAAATATCATTTTAACTAAAATAATACAAATATTAATATATTTAAGATTTTCTTTTTAAATGACTTATTATTTAAATACAAAGTATAAAAATAAATATTATTTTCTATTAAAATTATAATATTTATTTTAAAAGTTATCTTACACCTACTATTTAGAGCATTTCTTATAGGTTTATTTTTTTGTACCTTAAAGTAACTATAAGAGTATTAAATTGAAGTGGAATATTAATTGAACCTGTAGATTGAGAATAAAAATAATAGTTAGAATTTAAAAAATATATAAAATTAATTTAACGAAAAATTAAGTCATAATAATTAAAAAACTTTTGCAAATTTTAATTAAAGCGAAATTACAGAAGACTTTAGCCAAGAATAACTTAAAAATGGTTAAAAGTTTGATCAAATTTTTTAATATTGAATTATATTATTTTTAATTATTTTAAATTACTTAAGCTTTACAAAGTATGTAGTTTTAAAATTTTAATTTTAAATAAAAAATTATAAGTTTATGCATATTTAATTTAAAAAAATATTCTATTAATTATCATAAAAATTAAAAAATTGACTTGAAAATAAATAAATTATATGAATGTATATTTAAAAATATGTTTATAAATAGAAAAAATTAATAAAAATAGATACAATATTGTTACTTAAAGTCTTTTTGATAAAATAATAATTTATATAAAATAAATAATTTTTTTTCTAAAATTAAACTTTTTTGTTATTTTGTGAAGAATTCACAGTTTACCTTAAATTTAGAAATAATTATCGTTACAATTTCATTTTACATTAATATAGGTTTTAAATTAAGATATAATTTTTTATAAAATAAAATAAATACTCTGTTTTTATAATTAAAATAATATGACTATGTATAATTAATAAAACAAAATATATTTAATTTCATTTTATCAATTTTTAAATAAAATATTAAATAAGTCAATTAAAATAAATGACTGGTATATTTTATTTCCGTGTGTGAAAATTATTTATGTAAAAGATAATGTTACTTTTGTTAAATTTTCGTTTTTAAAATTTTATTTAATATTATTGGGTTTTTAAGATACTATTACAATAATATTTCTAATTAATTAACTTTATTTTAAAATAATTATAAAATTATATTATTTATTTAACATAAATACATAAAATAATTAATGGCAAATTAACAATTTGAAATTTAGTAATTTCTTTGAAAATTATCTTATATTAAACAATTGGATATTACTACATATCATAAAAAACAATAAATATAATAGTAATTTTTAAATAAATGTTGCAATTCCAAACGTTAAATATTAAAATTTAATTAAAATCCTTATCTCTAAATAAACACATAAAAACTAAAATAAATAAAATAAATTAAAATAAAATAAAAAATTAAAATAAAAAAATATCAATACCAAAATAAAGACTAAACCCTCTCCCCTTAAAAATAACAAAAAAACAAAAATACCCGAAAAAATGAGCAAAAAACCCTTATAAGCCTTAATTTTTTCGCTATTTCTGCTCGTCCTAACCCATCAATCCTCAAAAATCTCGCAAGGACAAGTAAAACTCTGTCTAGAAAAATCCGGCGCCTTCGACTACCAAAAATCGCTCGACGAAAAAAGCTACGAAAAAGCCAAAAAACAGTCCCCCCTCTGTAAAAAATACACCGAACAGTCCGAAAATTTCACCGACCTTTCCAACAACTACGAACAATGGGAACAGTTCCGAATTCTCTACGGAAATTGCCACTTGTCCATCGGAACTGACGGCGAATTCAACCAAGAACTTAACGAAGAAGACAGAAAGGGCTGTACTTTGGCTGGACAGTGCTTTTTATACGGCGAGTTTGGAGACCATTTGAGAGAGGGAAACGGTTCTTATTAGAGTTCTTTTTCGCAGATTTTGGAAGTGAGAATTGGAACGGTTTTGGCAGGTTTTTTGGGCGTCTTTTTAATGCTGGTTTGAGGAATGTAGAAATAAAATTTAAGTTTAAAAGTTGAAATTTAAAAATTAAAATTAAAAAAAGGATTTTTAATAAAATTTAAGCTAAAAATTATAAATTTTAAATTGCAAATCTAAAAATTAAAAATTTTGATTATAAAATTGTATATTGAATAATAATATTATAAATTAAAATTAAGAGTAGAAAGTTAACATTTAAGTTAATTTTGTAATGAAAAATTATAAATTGAAAGATTAAAATTGAATTCGTTATTTTTTTTTAAATTAATATATATATTTCTTTTTGTATACTTTAGTATTTTGGTTTATTTGAATAAAAAAATCTTGTTTTAAATTACTATTAAAATATGAATCAAAAATAAAATTAAAATATATTATATATTACTTATTTGTTATATTTTTATTATTTTTGATATTTTATGTATTTATTTTCTTATATTACTTTATAAAATTATGAATCTTTAATAAATAATTTAGAATATACAACAATTTAATTATTAAAAACTAAAGCCCACCTTTACTATACATAATTTTAAAGAACTAAAACTAAATATATCCAAAGGAATAATTTTAATTTGTTGTATATTAATTTATATAATAGTATTCGAAATAAAATATTTTAAATAAAATAATAAACAATAAAAAATTAAAATAAAATAAAAAAAATACCCAAAAATGTCTCACACCTTATACACTTTCCCCGGACACGTTAAAGGTAATATTAAAGTTAAAATATTTAAAAAAAATATAAAAATTCAGAACATTAAAAAAAAAAATGCGCAAAATATAATAATATCTAAAAATAAAAATCACCTATAATTTCAAATTTTTTAGAAAAATCTTTATTTATATATAAAATTTAATAAAATTAATTAAAACAATTTTTAATTTAAATTAAAGGACAATAAGCCCTTATTGCCGCCAAATTCGCTGGAGTTGAAGTTTAAATTAAAAACACCCCCATCCCCTCCGGAACCAGATCCGAAGAATTCAAAGCCAAACACGCTTTATAAAAAGTTCCTTTCTTAGAAACCCCTGAAGGAGGATTATTCGAAGGAAACGCTTTGATTAAATATTTCGGAAGAAAAGCCAAATTAATGGGAAAATCTGCTTTCGAAGAAGCCAGAGTCAACTAATGGTTAGACTGGATCAACTGTGAATTACAACCTGCCTTTTACAAAATGTTGTTCTACGTTTTAGGACACTCTTTCGGATCCGAATAAACTTATAAAGAAGGAAAAGGATTATTAATGCCCGCCTTAAAATACTTGAACGATTATTTGAACCACAACTCTTACTTGGCTGGAGAATAATTAACTGTCGCCGATACTTCTTTAGTTTGCGTCATCGCTCCTTTAATGTACACCGTTATCGACCAAAACTTCTTAAAAGGAAACGTCGCCATTTTAAGATGGTACAACCACATTCTTTCTTTCGAGCCCGTCGCCAACATTTTCAGAAAACCCTTCGTCACCAAAAAAGAGTGGGTAAATTTAAAGCCTGAAAAACAAGAAAAACCTAAAAAAGAGTAACAAAAACCCAAAAAAGCCGCCGAACCCAAAAAAGAAAAAAAAGAAGAAGCCTAATAATAAGAAACAAAACCCAAAGACGAATTCGACCTCCCCCCCTCTTCCTTCAACTTCTTCGACTTCAAAACCTTCATCGTCAACGAAAAAGACAAAAAAAAAGGTGTCGAAGAGTTCTGGAAACAATTCGACCCCCAAGGCTACTCTATCTGGCACGTCAAGTACGACAAAATCGAGGGCGAGTGTGAAAAACTCTTCTTAACCTCCAACTTAAAAGACAACACTCTCTAAAGACTTGAAAAATTCAGAAAACACGTCTTCGGAACCTTCGGAATCTATGGAGAAGAAGGTAACTACGAAATAGAAGGCGTCTGGGTCTGGAGAGGAACCTAAATTCCCTAGTTGTTAAAAGATTAACCCAATTTCGAGTACCACAAATGGAACAAATTAGACCACACTAAACCTGAAGACAGAGCCTTGTTGGAAGAGTTCTGGCTTAATATGGAAGAAGATAAATCTAAAGTTAAAGGAATGGTCGCCAGAGATGTCCAATACTTTAAATGATAGTTTATAATTTTTAAATTTTTAAATTTTAAATTTTAGCTTATAGTTTTTAAATTTTTTAATTTTAGTTTATAGCTTATAATTTCTTAATTTTATATAAAAGCACACTTATTTAAAAAAAAATTCGGCTTTTGTAAATTACTACTTATAAATTGCTTATTTATTAAATTCTATACCAAAAATTAAATTAAAAAATTAAGTCAAATATCACTAGTTTGAAACTTATCAATAAAAACCAGTCAAGTCGATATAAAAAAAATAATTTATTCTTAAATAACTTTATTCTAATAAAAATGATCTTTTATTAGGGCATATTAATTAAATATTTATTACGGAAAAAATGGTCTTAATTGATAAGTTAGGTATATACATCTTCTTAAATAAATTCCAAAAACCCTCAAAAAATTGATACAAAATCTATCTTAATAAAATAAAACATAAAGCTACTAAAATAAAACAAATAAAATAAAATAAAAAATACCAAAAATACCAAAAATAACTTCAAAGTTTATACTAAATTTATAAGCCATTTTTAATAAGTAAAAAATAAATTTAAAACTTTAACATAATTAATTATGAAAAACTAAGTCCCTATTTAAATAAAAAAAAATAAATCATCACAAAAATCTAACCAAAGCCAAGAATTTTACAAAAATAACCCAATTGTAATTTAGTATAAAAACGCAGATCAGCTAGTAAAAGAGTTTGTAGATAAATAATAAATAGATTTTAAACTTAACCCAGATATAGACTGTTATGATGCTTAGCTATCAGTAAATGATCTTGGAATATATTCTTTAACTTAATTTAAATCCAAAAATCCTTAAATAATCATAAACTAATAGTAAATATAAGATAACTAAAATTCTAATTAAAATTTATGCGGACAATAAACAAACAGTTAATAAAAACGAAAAAACCTATCAATTTCGAATAATCCATTTTAAATCCAAATAACGGGAAACCATAAAAGTGAAAATTCAAATATAAAAAACAATTAATCATCAAATACTTAATTCAAAGAGCAAGAAATATTTAAAATACAAATTTAGCCGGAAAAATCGGAGCTTTAAAAAACCTAAATTCCTCATATAAATCTCATTTCCACTTCCACGCAGTACGAAACCATAAAAAAAATAGAAAAAACAGAAAAATTAGAGAAAGATAATAATAATCTATAACAAAAAGTTTATTCTAAAAAACCAAAAAACAACAAGAAAAAAAATAAAAACAAAATTAAAAATTTTTAATAAAAAAATGAAGAAAACGAAAAAGAATAAGAAAATAATAAAAAAAAGGAAAAAAAAATAGCTAAATAAGACAAATAAGACAGTTATTCTAGTGTGAATCAGTCGAAATTTAGTTAATAACAAAAAAATGAAAAAATTCTCAGCTAAATGGCCCCTAAACCCAAAATTAAAATAAAATAAGAAGGCTTTTTTGCCCAAAAAAAATAATTATAACAAGAATAAATATTAAAGAATTTAAATGATTCTCAAGTAATATTAAATTAAATAAATATATTTTATTTTTTATAAATTTTATATTTTTATTTTTTTATTTATTTTAATAAAAAATCTAACCTAGATTTAACATTCCTTAGTCTAAGATAATGATTATCCAAAATAATTAAATAAAAGTTTACCAAATTCAAACAATAAAAGGTAGAACGAATTTAATGAAAATTTAAATAACTCAAATCATAAGTCAAATCAAATTAATATCAGTATATTATCAAACGAAGTTTAAAACCAAATTAATTAGCAATAATAATAATAGGAATAACTATCATACCAAAATTAAAATTTAAATCAAAATTTAGATTCTGATATAAAAAATAATTTTCTTTCTCCCGATCATCAAAAAACAAAATCTCTTTCCAACACAAATTTAAAAACCAATAAATTCGAGATTTCTAATTCAAATAACAATCAAAAGACAAAAAGCAAAAGTCAAACAAAATTATTACAATCCTAAAATTAAAACAAAATTTCTCTAAAAAACAATTCAACTCAATATTAAAACCAAAACCAAAAATCTGAATAAAAAATATTAAATAATAGTTAATCTCAATAAATAAACACAAATAGCTTAAATTTAAGCCAAAATTCTCATTAAAAATCCGAAATTAATGATAATAACCTATTTTCTCAATAAAACAACAATTATAATGATCAATTAAAACTATCTTAATTTTCAAAAATTTCTCGTAATTCTTCCAAAAATAGCTCATCTTCTAAATGTTATGATAAGTATTCTTCTAGAAAAGCCTCAAAATCCCACAATTTCTTAAATAATTATCAAAATAAAGAGATTCATTAAGATTTATAATAACATTTATAGTAATAATAAAATAACTAAATATAAAATGAAGATGATAGTGATATAAATAGAGAATATTAAAAATAAAATTAAAATTAATAGAGCTAAAAAAATAATATTAATAAAAATATTTATAATCTAAATAACAACAAGTTCACCAAAAAAAGTAATGTTTCGTAATCCGTTGAGCCAGATTTTTCTTCTAAAAACTCAATTATTAAAATTCAAGATTTTTTATAACATCCTGAATAAATAAGTCATTTTTCAAATTTATCAAATAGTAAAAAACTCGAAAAATCAAGTCAAAATTTTTCTCCATATAATTCAGACTTAATTAAAAAATAAATTTAAAACTAAGTATTTAATTAAGAAAATTCTTCAGAATAAATTCAAAGTTTGGATAAGGAAGCTTTAAAGTAGTATTTCTAAGATTTTTAAACCAATTTATAAATGATAAAAAAAAGAAAAAATAATCCTAATTAAAAAGAATCCTTATAAAATTAAACGGAAAAATCATAAAATTAACAAAATTCTGATGAATTCAACAATTTCCCCTAATTTTCAAGATAAAATAACTTTTAAAATAATAATTAAAGCTAAAATTTATCATAAAAATCCGCTAAAATTCAAAATAACTTTTCAGCTGAACAAAATTTTAAAATTAACAATAATAACTAAAATTAAAATTTGTAAAACTCTTTACTTAATTAACATTCCTAAAAATCTGATAACTCATAAAATAATAATAAAAATGAGTTCTCTCAAGATTTTAGTTCATTATATTAAAATATTGAATAAGAAATTAAGTAAATTAATCAATAATATTAGCAATAAAATTAAATTATAGATAATTAAATTTAATAATAATAAAGCTAAAATTTTCTTATAGATAAAAGTTAAAATTAAGATTATTAAGAAAATAGTCCAAAAATTAAATAATTCACACCATCTATTTCAAATATAGAAAGTAATTATAAAAATTTATTAATAAAAAATTATCAAAAATATCACGAAATTTAGTCTCACGATAATAATATAAAAATCTTAGAAAATTAATTATAGTTTGAAAATGAAAATGATATAGATAATAATATGAACATGCATAAAGATTTTTAATAGCAAGAGTTTTAAAATATTAACGATAAAGAAATGAAAAAATATTTGGATAGCTTAAGCTCTGTATTTTAATAGTTTGACGAAAATTAACAAGTAGATCCAAATATTAATAAAAATGAAACAAACTAAACTGTCCATAATAACGACAGTAAAAATAATATAAATAAAAATAATAATTAATCCTAAAATTATATTTAAAAATATTTATAAACCCAAATACAAAACAAAATAAACACAACTAAAAGAAACCAAAGTGCTTCTCCTACAAAAAAAAACAAAAAACAAAATTAAACATATTCAATAATTTAGGAAAACTAATAAAATAACAATAATAACTAATATTATAGTTAAAATTAAAGTATAATAAATAAATAAAATAAGGATATAAATTATAGTAATAATAATTATGATACTATAAATAATTTCAACAAATCTTCATTTGATTCTTTTTAAGCTAAATTAGCACTTAATAAATTTTAGAGTAAATATTTTTGGAACCATATTCACACTTTAACGACTGTATAATTGTTAAAGTATTATAAACATGTTCTTAACAGTTCAAATCAGAAATATATTTAAAATATTTTATATTATATTAATTTATCTTAACAAAAAATTAATGTTGATAAAGTCTTAAATGATTGATTTTTTGCTTAAAAAAAATATATAATATATTATAAAGTAATTGTTAACTTATTTTATAAAATTTATTATAGATTTATTTTTATATTTATTAAAATTTTAATTTATAATTTCTTCTTGTAGGTAAAAAATCATAAAATTTATAATTTTCAATGATTTAACATATTTAGCATTCTAATTTATATTTTAGTTATTTCTTATTTTTATTTTTCCTCCAATTAATTTGTTTAAAAATTAAAAATTCAAATAAAAAGATAAAAATTAATAATTAATTGCTAAAGTAAAAATTAAATTAGATCAAAAGAAAATTAACATATTTAATCTTTTGAATAAATTTAAAAAATGAAATATATTGTATTAATTAAATTATATATACATTATAAATGAATTTAAACATATAATGTTTAATTTTATTTATAGATAAATATTATAATTTATTTATTTTTATATATATTTATATATTTGTTTTTATTATAGAATTTATATTTTTATTATAATATATAGTAATATTTTATAAAAATTTTTTTAGCATATTCATATTCATCATCATAAAAAATTAAAATAATTGGCTTTAATTAAAATAATATTGCTTTTAATTTAATATTTTGATTTAATTATTATATAAAAAGTTTGAATTATTTTTTTTATAATATTATATCTTCTTTATCTTTTTTCGTCT
The DNA here is from genome assembly GCA_001447515.1 of Pseudocohnilembus persalinus. NCBI lineage: Eukaryota > Ciliophora > Oligohymenophorea > Philasterida > Pseudocohnilembidae > Pseudocohnilembus > Pseudocohnilembus persalinus. Next base: position 88,806 of record LDAU01000003.1, read on the forward strand.
TCATTTGTACCTAATAAAATAAAGGGAAGAGAAATTAATAAATTTAATATAATAAAGTAGGAATAAGATTAGGTTTTGGGTTGAAATTAGAGAAAGTCATTATTTCGCAAGAATTTATTTAAAAAATTTATGCATACAAATAAATTTTAACAATAATTTATAAATTATTATCATCGATTTATTTTAAATAGCTCTCAAGTAAACAGAAACCCTCTTTAAAGGAAAAACTTGAGAGCTAACATAAATATTTAAATAAATTTATGATTTTCGGGATAAAATATGGAAATAATGACTTCACTAATTTCATTTTGGAGGTTATTTTTTATTATAATACTATTTATTTTTAATATTAATTTATTTATTGATTAATTTCAAATAAAATCTGTATATTAATTTCAAATTTAATTCAATATTTTACAATATTTAAATATGAATACTAATTAAAACACTAATAACTATTATTTTTGATTTATTATACCTAAAATGCTTTAAAAACAAAAATTAAATAAAATTGAAAATCGTGAATATGTAAATATGATATTCGAAAAAATTGGATTTTTAAATATCATATTTAATTAATTATTTCCCAAAAATTCAAGTTTTTAATGTGATATTTTATATTTTGATATAAAAATAATTCATATAATATGGTAATTTTAGCGATAATAAAAAAAATTTAAAATATTTATAATTTTATTTTAATGTTTTATTAATGCATTTAAAATATATATTGTTTTTTTAAATATATTTATATACAATAATTTAGAATTTTGATCCATTAATAATAATAAAATAATTTTAAAATTACTAATTTTTTTTATTTAAGGCGTAATTTAGTTAATTTATATTGATTGAGTATAATTTTGTGAAATAAATGTAAGAATATAAACTTAATATAAATAAAATACAAATTGGGGAATTTTTATTTGATTTTATAATTCAAGCTCTTAATTATCACCTTAAAAAAATAAAAATTTATTACCAAAAAAAACAACTTAGTTTTTTATTTAATTTATTATTAAGAATACACCTCAAATAATTAAACTCATCTCTTTATAAATAATTAAAAATAACATAACCTAAAAAACACTAATAAAATTATTATTCTTAAATAAAACCATTAATAAAATAAAAAACAAAAAAACAAAAAAACAAAAAAAAACAGGAAAATATTACCTATAACAACATTTATTCCTAATTTTATTTTTTTTATTTAAAAATCACAAAATAAATAACTCAAACAAAATTGAAAATAACAACAATAAAATTTATAAATAAACTATGAATTTTTAAGTGGGATATAATAATAAAATACTGACCCCCAAAGTCCTAGAGGATTCTCAGCAAATAGAGGAATTAAATTCTTTAGAAATACAAGAAGTCGAGCAAAAAATTTCAAGCGTACAATAAACACACAACAAAGATAATTTTTTAAATTCTTAAGGAGTAAATAAATAATATAATTAATATTTAGACATTCTAACTTTATAATTTTTCATTTTTTATCTTTGATTTTAATTTAAAATTTTATTTTAAACGATTTAAAGGTCATTTTTGTATACTATTATATTTTTTATTTTATTTTATAAAACTTCAAGAAAAAATTTAAAGTTATTTCTACTATTTATATTTAATGCATTTTTAAAAAAACAGTAACTTTTGACAAATTAAAAAATTAAAGTAAGCTCTTCTGAAAAAGAGAATGTTAACCGATCCGACGCAAATAATAAAATAATTATAAACGAAAAAAGCTAAACTCCAATCAATTATAATAATATAAATCAAGTAAATTAAAAACAATAGCATAATTAATAATAAAAAAATTAGCAAAAAAATAACATATAGAACAAAAATTAATCTTAAAGGCATTTTGTTTTTAACGAAATAAATGGAAATTCAGAACAAAAATTCGAAAGTAATTTCATAAAAACTTCAAAATATACGCTACTTAATTTCTTTCCTTATTGTCTTATTTAACAATTTAAAAGATATGCAAATGTTTATTTTCTTATTATAGCTATATTATAATCCATAGAATAAATTTCACCCTTGACTCCTTTTTCGGTAACTATAATAAAATTTAACCTAAATTTAAAATATTATATTTGTATTTTTATTAATATTGATTTATAAAAATATAAAAGAAATATTATTATTAAATTTAAATTTTAATATAATTTATAAAATAAAATTTATTTGTTTATTAAAATTATTAATAATAAAGGCATGGACTCCTTTAATTTTCGTTCTTGCACTAAGTATAATAAGAGAGGGAATAGAAGACAGAGACAGACATATTAGTGATTTAGAACTGAATTCTTCAAAATCTAAAGTTTACAGAAAAAATGAATTTTAATTAGTTGACTGGAAAGATGTAAATTAAATTTTATTTATAAATTATAGAAATAAAAACTAGTCATTATATATATAAATCAAAAACTATGATTATAATACTTTAATTATAAAAATTTTTTAATCTAATTCAAATTTTTTATTTAAGGATTGATATTCTATATATTTCATTTTTAATACAATTATATTTTAAAATAATAAATATACACATAAATATTTATATATATATAATGTTGTGTGTATTTTGTAAATATTTTTAATTTATAAAGATTCATGTAGGCGATATAGTAAAAACCTTAGAAGGAGAAACTTTTCCAGCTGATTTAATTGTTATAAAATCCTCGGCCGAAGACGGCTCTTGCTTTATAGAAACTTCTTCTTTAGATGGAGAAAAAAATTTGAAACCAAAATAAGTGCTAACTGAAACAAAAGACTGGGCCTATGAAACCCAAGTTAATGTATAAGGTGACTGTACTTGTATTCCTCCTGATTAAGACCTTTATAGATTCGAAGGTTCTTTAAAAGAAAAATAATCTGTAAATTTTATTAAAAATATTATTAAATTACTTACTTATTTACCCCAATTAATTATTTAAAAAATATTATAATCATAATACTTTATAAAAATTTTACAAACATAATTATATTTATTTTTATTTTTATTACAATATTAATTATAATATAATTTCAAATATACAGGGAAAATCTTTAAGTGTTGGTTCTAAATAATTTTTATTGAGAGGAAGCAAATTGAAAAATACATAGTATGTAATTGGAATTGTCGCCTACACTGGAAATGATACAAAAATTATGTAAAATGCAGATGAATCAAAATACAAGTAGTCAAATATTGAAAATATAACAAATAAAATAATTTTACTCATTTTAGCTTTTTAAATAATTGTCTCTCTAGTTTCTGCTATTGGTGCATTTGTAATATTTGAAAACTACTATATATTCTTTTAAATTAATAAAAAATGTTTTTAAATTTTTTAAAATTATTTATCTTTTAAAAATAAAATTATTTAATATGTAAATTATAATATATTAGGTTTGGTACGATTAATTTTTAGATGGAAATTATTATTTAATCGGAGAAGACATGGAATAACCTTATGCTATTGCCATTTTAAGTTTTTTCACATATATTGTTCTAAATAATACCATGATTCCTATATCCCTAATTGTTTCTCTTGAAATAGTTAAGTTTATTCAAGGATATTTAATTTAATCTGACTATGAAATGTATTTTAAATATATTCTTTTTTATAAAATTAATAAATAAATAAAAAATATTGAGCAAAATTTTTAATTTAAAACATGAAAATTTAAAAATTTAAAACTTTAAATTTTAATTTTCTTTTAATAAATTTCTTTTAGGTACAGTTAAATTAAAGGTAGAGGACCCAAAGTTTTTTCAACTTCAATTAATGAAGAATTAGGATAAATTGAATATATTTTCAGCGATAAAACAGGTAAAATTATTTTATTATAATTTATTAATTCATTTTTTTTTTAAATATTAAAAATATTATAATAATGATTTTATAATTAAAATTAGGAACTTTAACTTGCAATATTATGGAATTTAAACTTTTAATGGTTGGAGGTGACTTATTTGGAGATTTAGGTGTTTTAGGAGACAACCCAATTGTTAAAAAAACAGAGGCTAAAAAATCTCAAATGGTTCCTAAATAACAATTTTTTTAAAAGAAAAAAACCCATTTAATTGATACATAATCTGAAATAGTAGTTGACCATTTAGATTAAGCATTGATTTATTTACTAAATATTAACAATAAAGAGGATAAATTCTTGCATAAATAATTTTAGCCTTTTAACCTGAAAAACTAAAATAATGATAAAGTTTTATACTCAATTGATAACAGATAATGTAAATTAATCAATTAATTAATTATAAATTATATATTTTTCTTATATTTTCTAAAGACCGTAAATAAAAACCTTATTTTATTAATTAAATAATTAAATTTTAAATAAAATAGAACTTGCCTAAGAAATCCTATTACTTCTTTCATGCTGCCATGAATGTATTGTAGAACAAAAAACAGAAAGTTCAAATTAAAATGAAATTTCAAAATAAAGTGTTTATCAAAATGTTATTAGATAAGATATTAGATATCAGGGACCGAGTCCAGATGAAGTCACTTTAGTTGATATAGCTAGATAATTTGGATATGTATTTATGAAATAAACTTCAGATAAAATTTCTCTTGAATTATGGAAAAAATTTGATTAAAAATAACAAAATTCCGACCTTGACTTAGATTTATACATGCTATTTCCATTTGACTCAGACAGTAATTTAAAAATTTAATAAAAAAATATAATTTAAATTAAATAAGCCATACTTTTTTCTTATTTTCCTCTTTATTATATATAATATCATTTATTTTCATAACTTAATTTTCTCATTCATATTAAAATTATTTTCTAAAAATTTTTATAGGAAAAAGAATGTCAGTCGTTATAAAACATTAAGGTAAATACAAATTATTGATTAAAGGAGCTGATAATATGATTTTAGAAAGGCTAAACAAAACAGAAAAATTGTCTCATAAAGACACAATTGTCGAATATATTTCTGAATTTTCCAAAAAAGGTCTCAGAACTCTTTTATTAGCAATGAAAGTTTTGGAAGAAGAAGAATTTATAGAGTATAAAAAAAAATATGACGCTTTGGCAGACTCAACTAACCGAGAAAAAGATTTGGCTTTATTAGGGGAAGAAATCGAATCCAATTTGTATTTATTAGGAGCTACTGGTAAATAGAAAAAAAATATTTGAATTTAAAAATAAAAATATAAACAAATCAAATCATACAGTTTATATTTATATTTATTTTTATTTTTAATTATCATAATTTTATTAATTTAATTCTTTTTTTGCATTATATTAAGCTGTGGAAGATAAACTATAAGATTAAGTACCCGAAACTATCAGAGATTTATTAAAAGCTAATATAAAAGTTTGGATGCTTACTGGGGTAATTCTTAAATAACATAAATAAACATATCTTAAATTTTTTTTTTTAAATTTAGTAACTAAAATAAATCTTTTATATAATATTAATTTTTTTAAAAAAAAGGATAAAATGGAAACCGCTGAAAATATAGCTAGATCTTGTAAGTTAATCCAACCTGAATTTGCAGTCCTCTGTTTTTAGCCTGAATTGGACGAAAAAAAAATTCCTAAGCCGGGTTCTATTGAAACAGAATTAGATATTAAAATTGCAGAAGTTTAGGACTTAATTAAAACAAAAAAACAAAAAAAAGGATTTCTTATTGAAGGCCAATATTTAGGCGAAATTTTAAAAAGTTAAACCGCTTAAGAAAAACTAATTTAAGTCATTTAGCACTGTGAATCAGTGGTTTGTTGCAGAGCTACGCCCAAATAAAAAGTACCTAATTTATAAATTAATTATTAAAAAACTTAGAAAAAAATGATTTATGATTTAGAAATTTAAAATTATACTGTTTTTTTTTTATTTTTGCCTAAATTTTATAACTTTTTATTTATTTTAAAGAAAATATTAAAAATTTTTATTCATTTTAAAGGCTGCTGTTGTAGCTTTGGTAAAAAGAAAACTAAATAAAATAACTTTAGCTGTTGGAGATGGAGCAAATGATGTTAACATGATTTAAGAAGCACATATAGGAATTGGCTTATATGGTTAAGAAGGAATGAGGGCAGTTTAAGCTTCTGATTTTGCTTTACCTGAATTTAAAATGTTATGGCGATTAATTTTGGTTCATGGAAGGTAAAATATTTATAAATTAAAAACTTATAATAAAAAATCAACATTTTTAACTTATTATATAGATGGTCCTATATAAGAATATCAGAAATGATCCTTTATTTTTTCTATAAAAATCTTATTTTTACTATCCCCTAGTTCTTTTTCTCTTTTTCTTGTGCCTATTCTGGGCAAACAATTTTCGATGACTGGTATATTACTCTGTACAACATAATCTTTACTTGTTTACCTTTAATAATAAGAGCGATAACAGAACAAGACGTTTATTTTAAATAAGAAATAGAAAAAAAGAAAAATCCTTAAGACCTGACAGAAAGCGAACAAATCCACACAAAATAAACAAAAAACAAAGTCTTAAAAAATTTTAAAGATAATTCTCACTTAAAAGATGTCTACCCATAAATGTACTATATAGGATAATAAAACTAAATTTTCAATGTCAAAAAATTTTTTTCATGGATGCTACAAGGCTTTTTCCACGCAGGAATTATATATGCCATTAATTTGGTAGCTCTCGACTAAGAACCTACAAGTGTCGATGGATACTCATAAGATATGTGGGTAAAATAAAAAAATTAAAATAAAATTATTTAATAATACTATTTTATTATATAAGTAAAAATTTATATGTCGATATTTTTATTCATTTATTTTATATTTTTAGCTCTTAAGTATTTCAATTTACACTTCTATTATTTTTGTTGTGAATATAAAACTCATGATACACACCAAATTCCACACATTCTGTATATGGGTGACAATGATAGTTACTTCATTTTTAGCTTATTTTATTTATATTGTGATTTCTTCTTATGTTGATGCTTTCAGTGTATATGGAACATTAGAAACTTTCATAGTATCTCCTACATTTTATCTATCTATTGTTTTATGTGTTATGGCTGTATTTGCCTTTGACTGCATTATTTTGTACTTTTCCACATTTGAAAAAAAGAGTCAAATAGAATATTTAAGATATATTATTAAAAAAGGAAAATTTAACTCTAAAACCTTTATGAAAGCCTTTAAAGATCACGATATCGAATTTAATGTAAAAGCTTATAATATGGATTTCGACTATTAAAGTTAAGCTTCTCAAAACTTGAATAAAGATTAAATGGAATGTCTTAATATTAATAATAATTTGAATATACATTAAAACAATAGTGCGTTAAAAAATCCGTCAAATTTTAATTTGCAACATCAATAAATTAATTTATAAATGAAAAATGAACAATAAAGAAATACTAAAATGAGCAATTATATTCTTAAATGAGACTAAAAAGGTATTTAATTTATATTATTTATTTACATTAATTATTTCATCTATAAATTATACTAGTAAAATTAATTTTTATATATATTTATCTTGTACTTTTACCTATAAAGAAATTTAAAAAATTATAAACATTTACTGTACATTCAAGTTAATATTACAACCGAAAATAATTTATATTTATATTATATATAATCAATATCAAGAAAATATTAGCATTATAATATACTAATTTACATATTCATTCATAAATTTTCTTGTTCCTGTAACCTTTATATGAAAATTATTTTCACAATAGAAATTTATAAAAAATAAAAAATAATTAAAATTTTATCTTACTTTGCTAATTCCTCCAACTTTGTCTATAAATCATTGTTAAATTTTTTCCCATATTCAAAACTATAAGTTTAAAGAAGTCCTTCAAAAGTGTCAAATGCTGTCTAATATAATTTTTTAACTTTACTCTTTTCAGGAATAATCTAAAAAGATAATATATTTTAATATTTAAAGTAATAATAGTATTTTAAACTAATTAAAATTAATTTTTTAATTTTTTTAAAGTTAATAAAATACGAATAATATACTTAAAATATAATTTAATCTAGTTTAAAATATATACTAATATATATAAAATAAACAAATTATTCCATATATATATACCCTAATTCCGTTTTAAGAAGAACAAATACAATATATATCATCGCCCTCTAAAGTAGTTATTAACATTTCTATATACTCTGTTTTTTTATTGTAAAATTCAATTTTATTAACAAAGTTGTTTTCTATAAATTCTGCTACTTCTTATTCGAAATCAATTTCTTCATTGCAATCTCTTGTATTCATTATTATTTTATATAATTTTTCGCTAAAAACTTATTAATTTATAATATATTAGTTTATTCTAATTTTTTTTCTTTTTTATTTTATTTTTCACTATTTTTTAATAAAATTTATAAATAGTTTTTATGATTTCCTAATACTTAATTTCAAGTATATTATATTAAAAATATTTTATATTCAAATATTCTTAAATCATTTCTTATATGCCTAGTATTTAGATTGATAAATAAAATTATTAAATATATTTATTAAATAACTAGTCAATAAAATAATATTTTTGATAAATTTAAAATAGATATATCTTAACATTAAACTTCATAAATAAAGCTGCTTTGATAAATTCAAAATCATATATATAAATATTAGCAATTTTAAAATATATCAAAGAATAATATAATAAATATTATAATTGAGATTAGTTAAAATAATGTATATTATAAATTATATAAGCCTATAAATGAGTAAATAATTATCATTTATGATATCTATATGATAATTTATTATTAATGTATTATATAATTTTATAAGTAATTTTTATTCACTTTATATATATGGATAATATTTATTTATTTACTGTATACTACATTATTGTAGTACATTTTATTTTGTTTTTTTTTAATTTATTTATTTTAATTATATGTTTACTTATTATATTTTTGTTTATTTATAATTTTTGTTTATTTTTTGTACTATCATACTAATCTAAATATGTATATATATATTTTATATAATTAATTTTGCTATTTTGTATAATTTTTTTTAAAAATATTTTATTTATAGAATTTATTTCCATAAGAAAAATTATTTTATATTTAAACATATCTAAAATTTTACTATTATTCCCATATTTTATTATTTTAATTTATTTAAAATTCATTTAAAAAACTACTATATTTTGTTTTATTTTACTAAAAAAAAAAATATAGAAAAAAATAAATAAACCATATAAAATATGGATATTTGAAGTTATTTCTTTATCATTTTTATGCATTTTATTAGCAATTAAAAAACTTTTTATTTCACGTCCTTGATAAGATAATTATATAAAAACCTGGACTTATTATATATTAATTCAACAAATTTTAATAAATAAAATTATTAATTAATAGTCCTTAAATTTTTATTTATTGGAAAGAAAAAAATAAAACAAAATAGTAATAATAAATTTTATTATTAATTTTTGTATTATTTTTTATTATAAACAATCCCCTCAATTTAAAGTCATATGTTGAAATTCTAATAATTTTCTAATTACAAAAACCAAAAGAAGTCGAATAAGAATTAAGATTTTTGGTCTAAAATCCTTTAATTTTCCTGGTTTTTTAATTTAAAATTATAATTAAAAATTCAAATAAAAATCATTATAAAAATAACTTTTTATTTGAAAATTTGTGTTTTAAAAACTATAAAACTTTGATAATAATTAAATTAATCTAATTATCATAAGTTTTATCTATTATTTATTTAAAAATAGTATGTCTTAAAAACTGGGTTCTTTAAGAAGATTGTTTATTTTCTTTTATTTATACCTTTATTTATTTTGTTTTTTTTTTTATTACAAAATCTACTAAATTTAATAATTAATTAATAAATACAATTAAATTAAATAAAATTTTTACCTTGATTTTCTATTAAAATTTATTTTTAATATGCTCACTTCTTTCCTAATATAATAAATATATGTGGTAAATAATAAATTCTGAATATGTTTTTCATTGGATTCTCTTGAGCCTAATAAAATAAAAAAAATGAAAAAATTAAATTAAATTTAAAAAATATTTCTTTTAATTATATAATTTATGTGACTTATATTAAAATTAACAAAAATTTAATATTTAAATTTTAAATAAATTTTATTTTATAGAAAATTTTTTACCATTTTAAATTTTCTTTTTTGATATGTTGATATATTTATTATCATATTCTACCATTAGTCATCCATTCAGCCAATTATAAAAATAAAGTAATCTAATTCAATAAATATGCGCTAATAAATAAATAAATATATACATAATATATACCACTATAATAATGGTAATACATTTTGATAATGGTTTAGTTATTAGCTAATTAAAAGCCTAAACAATGAATAACAATAATATTGATATTATGTATTAATGATAATGATTTTAATAAATAAATATTTAATTAATTAGTTTAATTTTTTGATAATTTTAATTAGTTGTTTTTATTTTAAATTTTTAGATAATTTATTTATATATTAATTTTGTTATTTCTTTTATAAGTTTGATTTTTATTTTAAATTTTTATTTTTAAATTTTATTTTCAGGTTATTTTTGAAAATTTAAATACCATTTGATTTGAGAGATTACCAATTTTTAAACAATTTGAACTTTTTAGTTACTTAATTTTGTTAATTTTCGAAAATTATTTTTATATTTAAAATTAAAAAGAGAAAAAGAGAGGTTTTTTAAGGAATATTTCTTTTATTTTTCAGGTAAAAAAAATAATTCCTTTTTTATTTTGACAATGATTTTTTAAGATAAATTGATCCAGAGTAATCCAAGATAAAACAATTTATCCATTTTTTTATTTTAAAATTAACATTCACAATATCCATTCCTGGAAATTTTTATCTTATTTTCTATTTTTTAAATAAAAAAAAGGTAAAAATTCACGATTTCAAGTCATTTATATTGAAGGAGTTATTTTTGATAACGGGTAAATCGATTAAAAACTATGACTAGGCTTGAAATTCTTTTAAAAACTAAAACTGGTTTTTTAAAAACTAAAGGGGTGGTTCTAAATTTTAAAAACTTATTCATTTTAAACGAATATTGGGTTAACTTTATGTTTTGGATGTTTATTTAACTGTCAAATAGTAAATATTTGTTTTTTTTTATTATTTATTTAATTAATTTAATTTTTTTTATGCATAGATTATTATCTTTCAAATTTTTATTCTTAATTAATTTTAAATAAAATAAAAATTTCAAAATTCAAATTAATTTAATTACAAGAAAAATTATGCAAATAAAATTAAAATCATTATTTCAAATAATATTTATTACTAAATTTTAACCTTATATTTTATTTTAACATATATTAAGTATGTTTATAAACTAATATTTATATATAATAAACTAATTATTTAAAATATAAAAAATAAATTTTTAAAATACACATAATATTGAATTCAAATAAAAAAAAAAAAATCTATATAAACCCTTTAATTAGATTTTTTTTATAATACATAATTTTAATCAATAAATATTATTTTATGAAGGCTTCGATAATTAATTTAATACTTAATTTGAATATTTGGCACTATTTAAACCTGCTTCCTACAAAGCTGTTGATAATCTATATCTCATATCTTTCATTAACTAATTTGCAGTAAAACCTTAGTAATTTTACATATCTACTTTATCAGCCTTATCTAAGACTGTTTATTTTCTTATTTCTCTTGCTTTTGTATCTTACACTACCCTTTTAAAATCGGCTTCTACCTTCATTTATATAAATTAAAAATAATATAAAAAAAATTTTAAAAATATTATTATATATATAAAATAATTATAGAAGGCTAGAATTTTTCGATAAAATATATAATATTATACCTATGGAATATGCTGATAATTTTAAACTGCATATTTAATCCTTTCTTAGTCATATTATTTTTAATATGTTTTTAAATCCATTTTATCGATATTCTCCTAAATTTTAATATAGCTTTAAATTTGTCTTTATTAAACTTTAGGTGCATTTTTAAGAACTTCTTCTTTTTTCTAATATTAAAATTTTTAGGGCGAAATTATAAAAATTATATAATAATGCAACCCTTTTGATTTTTTTATAAAATTTTTTTTTTTAATCAATAAACAAAATTTTATATTAATTATACCTTTTACTAAATTTCTACTTTCCTTTTAATAGTTTCTTCTTATTTTTCTCTAATTTTTAATATTTTTTCTTATTTGTATGCCCCAGCCTATTTCTTTATAGTACCATGATACTATTCCCATTCTTAATTTTTTCTCTATTTTTATATTTATTCTACTTCCTTTTCCATTTCTTTTTATGCCTCAATTTTTTGCTACTTTATTTCAAATATTTTTTTTTATGCCTCTATTTCCTCTTTCAACCTTTATTATTCTTATTAGCTTCTTACTTTTATATTATTTTTCTCTAAATTTTCTAATCTTATATTAAATAAATTCATTATTTATTCCTCAACTTTTTCTTTCAATTCTTTTCTTTCTTTCTCAAAATTTCGGTATAATGCATTTAATTTTTAATTTTGGTACTCATTATCTTCAATAAATTAATCTATTATATTTATATTTTTTTTACTCAAATCTGGAAAATGTAACTCCAGCCTTTCAATATATTTTTCTCTTTCTTTACCTCTAAATGTATAAATTATAAAATTTATATATGTTTTTTAAAAATAATTAATAAAAATATGAATATTATTTATATTTTATACTATTTAAAATAAGTCCTATATATATGACGAAAATGTTCCATATTAATTTAATTAGTGATATTTTTAATGCTTTCAAAGTTCTTCTTACCTTCATAATATTCCTATCTTATTTTATATATCTCAAGTTTATATCTAGAAAATTTAATTTATATAAGATAATGATTTATTAAAAATATATATATATAATTATTAATCATATTTAACCTTTCTTTTAAAAATTTTAGAGCCTTAACATATTGTTCTAAAATAAGTTACTCTTCTCCCTAAAAAACTAAATTTTCTTCTTCTTTTTATTAATTTTAATAACTTGTCTTTAAATAACCTATTATACCTTTAAATAATTAAATATAAATAAAAGAGTCATATAAAATAAAATATAAGCTAAATTATTAAAATAATTATACAAACATATATAAATAAAAAAAAAATTAACTACCAGATAAATCTTTTTCATTCAAATTCTCCAATTAAGCTTTTAATTTTCTCTATTTTTTCTGCCATTATTTTTCTTATAAACTAGAATCATTTGTTCCTACTTTTAAACCTTCGGTTATAAATTTTACTTAATCTACTTTTTCATCTTATTCTTCTTCTTACTCCAAATTTTAACTTTATTCTTCATCTTCATCTTCTTCTTCCTCTTAAATTTCAGTAACTTCTTCTATTATATACTCGTTCAAATCTTCTATATTATCATTATCCATATCATTAAGTAAATCATTCTCCTTATATTAAAAAGTTAACTTATATTTCTTACCCATATTCATAATTTAAAATTCTTCGTCTGACAAACCTTTCATTTAAACTAAAAATTCCTTTATTTCATCTTTTAATTCCTTATATTACTATATTTCATCTTTTTCTTATCCCATTTTATTTCCTTATTCCGGCTTTCTATAATATAATTTTTATAATTATGATATTTTTTTAGATTATTTTTAAAATCTTTAATTGAATTTGGTTTAATAATATTATTTAATACATTTTCTAAACCTAACTTTATATTTTCAAACTAGATTTTTTAGCTAGTGAACTACTTCTCACGCCTGGCTTTTACTATTAGCTTTTGATATTAGGAAATTTACTATTATATTTTAACTTCAACTCTTTACAAATTTATTTAAAGTTTTGAACCTTTAAAAATATAAAAAAAATTTCATATTTTTATCATTTAATTATTAAATTTTTGGTAGATTTATTAATTCTAAAAATTCCCTTGTAAGTATTTTACCTAATACCAAATATTTCCGCTAAAATTTTCGTATTATTCATTTTAATTCTAATAAAATTCCCAAAACCCAGGATTTTAATCTTTATCGAAAATTTTAAATTCCTTAATTTATTCTTCATAATTTTAATCTATTTTACTCAAATCCCCTTCTACTTCTCTCGTAAGTAAACTTTCTTATTTTAACATTTTAGCATACTCTTTTTACCATTCTAATTTATGAGCTGTTTACTTGGTTTTTTGTTTAATATTTTTAGAAGCACTCTTAAATTACTTTAATTTTTCCATAAATGCTAGAGTTTATTGCTCTTCTTCTTCAAAATCTATGTATTATTTTCTCATTTTTAATTAATTTTATATTTGTTTAATACTTTAAATATATTTTTGTTGTTTTAAATTTTTAAAAAATTGTTTGTATCAAATGAAATCTTATAAATTATTGTATTTTTTATTAATAAAATTTGTTTTTTAATATTTCAACTTAAAATTTTGAAATATAAGCCAAATCATGAAAGAAAATATCAGAAATAAAATAAATTTCTTTCTTATTATTTGAATAAGAAATTCCAGCAATAAATTTCAATTCAATAAATTTTTATATTATGAATGTTAAGAAAAAAAAAAAAATCTTAAAATAATTTAAATCTATTGAAAATTTTTAAAAAATTTAACTTTTCTTTTTTATGATTATATTTGTAATTTATTTTTAAAAATATTTTTATTTATCCCAAAGAACTGTTATTTTATTATTTAATAGTATTTTTAATTACTAAATAATATTATTTAAAAATATTAAATTTTTACTATTATTTAACTTATATGTATGTTAATTTATTTTTCATAATATCAATTGTAAATGAATCAAAAAAAATTAATAATTTATAGCCTTAATTGCAGTATTAAGTAAATTTAATTATTTTTAACAATAAAATTTATAATTGAATATAATAAATTAAGAAGTTTTTATATTTTTTATACCTTAAGGGGGTAATAAACGCATATATTTTATTATGTAAATGATGTTATTATGTTATATAAAAGGTAACTAATAAAAATTTCCATTCGTATATGAAAATTGTAATACATTTTTAAATTTGATCAAATTTTCATTCAAATAACGATAATAAATTTATAGTATAAGAATAAAAAATAGTTTTGTATAATTACATAGATTTATGTTAAATATTATTAGAATGAAATTTCTAACAACTTAATTATATTTTTAATTTAGAATTAAGTATTCTTCAAATTTAAATTATATATTCTACCAATAAATACAGTTTTATCTAATAATTACGATATACACATATAGACTCATGAGTAATTTAACTTTAAAATAGTTTTTGTTTTACTATTCATGATGAATATAATTTTTTAATAAGTATAATATTTTCTTTTAAAAACTATAAATAATATACAAAATATTTATTGCTTTTTTCATATGATTATATTTTAATATTAAATAAATAACCTTTAATAATTTTTTTAAAAAGATGTATGTTTGATAATAATATTTTAATTCAATTAATAAATGATAGATAAAAATAAATAAAAATATAAATTTATTAATTAATTGTATTAAATAATTATCTTCATTAATAGAACAATTAAATGTGAATTAAAAATTATAAACAAAATACTAGAATATATAGTTCTAACTTTGAAATTTATAATATATTTAACAAAACTTAAAAATCTAAAGATATGTTTAATCAATATTAAAAATACCAACATAAACAGTATTTAACAAATGCATAAATTAAAAAAATATGATATTTTTATAATAAAATCTTATTTATATAATAAAAAATAATTAATTTGCAGAATAGCAAATTTCTTACAAGAAATTTATTAATTTCGTAATTTTTTTTTTACTTGGCTCAACTGACATAAACATGAATGATTATATTTTTAGAATTTATTAATTAATTTAAAAAAAAAAATTTCTATTTACTTAAATAAAATCAACTGTTTATAATTAAAACTAATATAACTTATTTAATTATTTAATATAAAATTAAGAATAAATATATTTTAAGAAATTAGCTAACCAGTTAATATTTTTGTGATTTTATTAATTACAAAATTAAGGTGAAAGAAATAAAAAAAATAGAATGGAAAAAAATTATATTTGGAATATTCAGTAAATTTACTAAATTATTCTACAAAAACCAATTACTTAGTTAAAATAAAAAATTGAATACAATAATATTTATTTTTTCTATAATAAAATTTGTTTATTATAATTATAATTATAATAAAAAAATTATTGTTCTTAATAATAATATTTTTATTTAATAGAAACATATGATAAAAAATCAATATTAAGAACATTAATATTTCATTATTTTTTTTCCTTTTTATAACTTCATCTCTCCTAATAAATCTCCTATTTTTAAACTAACAATATCACAATTAATTTTATTTATATATTAATCAATAATACTTATAATTATAAAAATAATTTCCTCTTAAAAAAATAAAAAATTAATTAAATAAAAAAAAATAATATTATAATTATTCCAATGGAAAACGAAATAGATCACGAATAAGCATAACATAGTAAATTCAAAATCACCTAAAATGATTTGGTTGAAGTAAAAATAATAATTATTTAAAAATCTTGGTTGAATATAAATTTTTAATATAACGATTATAAAAGAGCCATATAAAAGAATTTTACCTCATATTTATTATAATTTACATAGTTTTATCATTAAAAATGGAAATAAATAAAAATAAATAATTGGTTCCAATTTTTACTATCATAACAAATAAATAAAAAAACTAGTACATATTAATTTTTTTGTCAATAAAAAACCTTTAGATTTCTGAAATGGAACAAAAATTTTAGCAAAAATAAAAAATAAAACTAACTAAAAAATAAAAATTTTAAAACATTATATTTTATTATTTCTAAATCAACTTATACAGATTTTTTATAATTCATAAGCTTTAAATAACTTCCAAAAATATTTATACGAAACAAAAAAATAAATAAAAAAAATCGTTAAAAGCACCTTACCAAAATTAAAGATCATTTCTTTTATAATAAAAATTTTAAAAATTTTGTTAAAATTATATAACAATTTAAAAATTTTACAAAAAAAATAAAAATAAAAAAAAAAATAACAAACAAATAAATAAATAAGAAGATTACATATATTTATTTATTTATATAAACGTATTTTTTAACACGCTTATATATATATAATAATTTTTATCTATAAATAATCAGATACAAACTTAATGTGAAGGCAGAACATTCGCAGAAGAAGTAGATCTCTTAGAAAAAATGGGCGGAGATGAGTTCTTAGAAAGAGAATTACACACTAATTTTAAGTAAGGACTGTCCTGTAATGAAAGAGATATTGCTGGTGAAACTCCTGAATAATAAAAAAAAAACGAAGGTATGCCTGGAGAAATTTCAGATTACGATGAAAGAGAAAGAGCTTTTAGCAGTAACAGAAAAAAAATTGTAATAAAAATTAATTAATAGTTTATTAGTTAGCTCAAAAAAAATAAATATTCTATAATTTATAATCTATATATTATAAAATGTAATTTAAGTAAAGAAAAATTAAAAATCAAATCCTTTTGTTTTAAATAGATTTTTTTTTTTTATTGTTAAATAATAGGACATGATGTGGTTTAATTAATATTTAATACTTTTTATGGCTATTTTTTATTTTACTTATTTTTAATTTAATATTTTCCCATAAAATAACTAAAAAACCAGCAAAATTTCTAAAATAATACCACTAAAATACCTTAAAACAAAATATATTCTACAAAATAAATATTTATAAATAAAAATAAAAAAAAATAATTATACCAATATAAATTTATATTTAAATTAATTTTTAACTAATAGGCACCTCCTAAAGGCTTCTGTAAACTTTTATTTGATGCTTTAAATGATTTCACATTGAAAATTTTGATAGTTGCAGCTATTGTTTCTATAATTATTGAAGTCAGTACTTCTGAATCTCATGAAAGGGCTTATGTAAAAACTCTATAATTATTTTAATAAAAAAAAAATGATAACTAATTAAATCTATTTATATATAATCAAATATAACTAATATATATTATTTTCATAAAACTAACCTATTTTTTTTTTAATAGTCTTGGATTGAAGGATTTGCAATTTTAGTGGCTGTCATGGTTTGTTCATTAGTTACTGCTATTAATGATTATTAAAAAGAAAAATAATTCCAACTTTTAAATAAAGTAAAAAAATTAAAAAATTATAAACATTATTAAAAATTTACTCATTAATTTTTTAAATTATTTTATAGGTTGCTGATGATAGAAAAACTCTTACTGTTATTAGAAATGGAATTGAAGCCATTATACATTAAGATTTTGTTATGGTAGGAGATATTATTAAAATTGTTGAAGGTATGGAAATTCCTGCTGATGGAATTCTTATTAAAGCTTCTGAAGTAAGTACAGACGAATCTGCTATGACTGGAGAAACTGGTAAAAAAACTAAATATATTTTTAAAGAAAATAATAATAACTTATTTATGTAATAAATTAATTAATTTAATTTTCTTTTTTTTACAAAATCAGACCCTATTAAAAAAAATACCATAAAATACTGTATCCAAGACAGAGACGCCAAAATAAAAGAGGGAATTAAAAATGCATGTGGAAAACACGAAGTTTCTTCTCCTTTTATGAACGCCGGAACCAAGGTTTTAAACGGAGAAGGTCTCATGTTAGTAATAATTGTTGGAAAAAAATCCAGTTTGGGAAAAATTAAAGATTTATTAGAATCCAACGACGATTAAGAAACTCCTTTATAATAAAAATTAAACAAAATTGCCGAAGATATCGGAACTTTCGGTCTTTACTCCTCTATCGCCATCGTCTTAGTTTTATTAGTCAGGTAAATATTAAAAAAAAATATTTAAAATAAGTTTAGATACTTAAATTAATATTAATTAAAATGAATTAAAATACAAAAAATAAAATAGATAATTAAAATAACAAATTAAAATATAATTTTTTTTTTCAACTTGTTTTTAGTTTAATATATCATTTATTTATAAATCAATAAAATATTCGTTAATTTATTTTTTCTCTTATAAACACAGATTTACTATTGAAAGAATTTATGAAGGTACTTTTGACACTGGTGAACATATAGCTGAAATTTTGGATTATTTTATTATCGGTATCACTGTTGTTGTCGTCGCTATTCCTGAAGGATTACCTTTAGCTGTTACTTTATCTTTAGCCTTTTCAGTCAAAAAAATGTTAAAAGACCAAAATTTAGTCAGATAATTATAAGCTTGTGAAACCATGGGAGGAGCTAATAACATTTGCTCAGATAAAACTGGTAATTATTTAATTAAATTTTTTTAATTAATTCATAAAAAAAGAATCAATTAAAAAATGAATTATCATTATTATTTTTTTTTTTTTTTATGATATACTAAATGTTACTAAAATTTTAGGAACTTTAACCAAAAATGTTATGACCTTAAAATCTTGGTGGAATGGTGAAACAGTTATTTTTGATGACTTATAAAATTATGATTTGGATAAATATATGGGATAATAATTTAAAGACTTATTTTTGCAATCAGCAGCTGTTAACACTTCAGCTTCTTTACACCCTGAAGAAAAAGGATCTAAAACTGAAACTGCTGTTCTTAAATTTTTAATGAAAACTCCTCATGACTACAGAAAAATCAGATAAGAATACCCTGAAATCCATAAAATTCCTTTCTCATCTAAAAGAAAAAGAATGAGTACTATTATTGAAGTAAAAAAATTATTATTTAAACTATCAATTATAAAACACATTATTATTAACTTAATTTTATTTTTTTATAAAATATGAATATTTATTTTATTGTTTATCTTATTTATAGGTCAATGGAAAATAAAGAATTTTAGTTAAAGGAGCCTCTGAATTAGTTTTAGAATCTTGTACTAACTGGATCAATAAAGAAACTAACCAAATTCAACCAATTGATGCCAAATAAAAATAAATTATTTTAGACGCTATTACTGGTATGGCTAACCAAGCCTTAAGAACCATTGTTTTAGCTTATAAAGATTTGGATGGAAATGTAGATTTAGAAACCAAAGACCAAGTAATAAAATATATATACTAAAATTTTTAATAGTTCCATTTATATACCCCTCAAAAATACCTAAAATTCCAAAACAATTAGAATTAAAAATACTCAATAAATATAATTAAAACAAATAAAATTATAAAAAATTATTATAATAGTTAAGAATCATTAAAAATTTTTATAAAAAATAATTAATTTTCAATAAAAATCATTATTATAATAAGATGGGAGTCTACGACATAGAGTCTAAAAACCTGACTTTGGCCGCTGTTTTCGGAATTGCCGACGTTATCAGACCCGAAGTCCCCCACGCTGTTTAATAATGTAAAGGAGCTGGAATCAAAGTAAGAATGGTAACTGGAGATAATAAAGATACTGCAAGGGCTATTGCTATTGAGTGTGGTATTATAACTGACGGAAATTCTAATGATATAGTTATGGAAGGAGCTGAATTTATTAAAAAAACTGGAGGAGTTATTTGTGCCCACTGTAAAACTAAATTGTGTGACTGTGTTAGAGATGCTAAACAAGCTGTTAACGGAAAAAAACTTAGAAAAGATGTTATTGCCAATGGTGAAGAATGTAACGAAAAAATATATACATAAAAAAATATTTAAAAAAATTAATTTTAGTTTAAAATTTTAAAAAAAATTATTTTTAGATTTTTTTAGATTTTTTATTTGAAAATTTAATTTATCTTATTTTTTTTTTAGTTGATAAAATTTTCCCTAATTTGTGTGTTATGGCTAGATCCAGACCTGAAGATAAATATGCTTTAGTTTGTGGATTAATTGAAAGAGGAAATGTAGTTGCCGTAACTGGAGGTAATAAAAACCTATAATTATAAATGAAATACAAAATAATAAATTAAAAATTATTTTTAAAAATATATAAATAAATAAGTTGATTTTCAATATCTAATATTTTATATTTAAACCGAATTCTTTAATTTTATTTAAATTAATTATTTACTATAAAGATGGAACTAATGATGCTCCCGCTCTTAAAAAAGCTGATGTCGGATTCGCCATGGGAATCGCTGGAACCGAAGTTGCAAGAGAATCTGCTGATATTATTTTATTAGATGATAATTTTAAATCCATTATTAAAGCCGTTTTATGGGGAAGAAATATTTACGATTCTATCAAAAAATTCTTACAATTCTAATTGACTGTCAATGTTGTTGCCGTATCTTGTACATTAATTGGAGCTGCTATTGTTAAAATGGAAATTTTAACTCCTATTCAAATGTTATGGTAATAAAAATAAAATAAAAGAAATTTATATTAAAAATCACTTTTTTTTAAAAATTTTGTTAAATTTTTTATATAAAAATAGGGTAAATTTAATTATGGACACTTTTGCTTCTTTAGCTTTGGCTACTGAACCACCTAGTGAAGAGTTATTATAAAGAAAGCCTCATAATAGAAACGAGTATATTATATCTAAAAAAATGGCCAAACATATTTTTGGACAATCAATCTTCCAAGTAAAAATAACAATAAATTTAAAATTTTTAAACAATATTTATTAATATAATATAATCTAAAATAAAACAAAAATTTATTAATAAATTTTCTAAATTAATTTTTTTTTTATAGATATTTGTAATTTTGCTTTTCTTGTTCGCTGGAGAATACTTTTTACCAGAATGGGAATCCTAAAAATTCATGGATGAAATTCCCGAAAAATTAAATGATTATTTAGATAATTTAAGTGAAGAAAAAAGATTAACTGACGAAGCCTATAGATATATCTTAAGAAAGCCTTATGCAATTATGTTCCATGATGAAGAAATGAAAACAGTTACTTCTGGTAGATTTAGATCTTATTCTGGATTCGAAAAACAATACGAAAATGTTGAACATATTTTTGACGTACCTTCCAGACACTTCACCTATATTTTCAATGTATTTGTTTTAATGCAAGTCTTTAACTTCTTAAATGCCAGAAAATTAAAGTAAAATTATTATTTAACAAAGATATTTCTTACAAATTTTCACAAAAAATAAACATTAAAAAAAAATTTCAACTTAAAAATTGAATAAAATAAATTATTTAAATTATTTTTAAATATTTTTATTTTAATTTTTTTATTTTTAAAAAGGGATGAAATTAATGTCTTTGAAGGAATCACTAAAAATTACTTATTTGGAGTAATTTTAGGAATCATTATCGGAGCTCAAATTTTAGTTGTAACTTTCGGAGGATTTTCTTTCCACTGTTTCTCCTATTACGGACTTAATATTTAATAATGGTTAATTTGTATTGCCTTCGCCGTTGTAGGAAATTTCTTATCAATTTTATTGAAATTGGTTGACGAAGATAAAATTTTCACCTGTAAAGTTTTCAATATTAAAGATAGTGAAGATGAAGAAGAAGAGACTAATGGAGAAAAAATTAAAGAAGCTTAAGAATAATAAGGAGAAACCTAATAACCCCCTAACTTATAAAATAACAAGTTTAGCTCAGATTATAATAAAAATTCTGATAGTAAATTAATTAACGGAAATAGTAAAAATAAATAATATGTTAAACCTCATGAAACTGATGAATAATAAGTTTCAGATACGTAAATATAATTATTAAATATTTTATTAATAGATAAGTTATCTATAATACTTTTAAAAAATTTTTAATTTTAAAATTATAGTTATGCCGCTAAATAAGCTCCAGAAGATGATTTAGTTAATGAATAAAGAGATGTATAATAAGCTTTTCAAGAATAAGATTGAAATATAGTGATATTTTTTTTTGAATTTTTAATTTAATTTATTATCAATTTACACTTTATATTTTAATTAAAAAAATCACATATATCGTTATAATAACTTTATATTATTAAGATAATAGATAAATCAATATAGAATACTTAAAACAGTCTATATATAAATTATAGAATAAGTTAACTAAATATATTATAATAATTATAATTAAAGTAGACATTAGACATCTTGGTTTATTTTCTTTGAAAGTTGCAAAATTTGTGTTTTATTTAAATCTATTTATATAATATAAAAGTATAAAAAATTAATCATTTAATTTATGATTATAATTTTATTTTTTATAATAAATTTATATATAACAAATGTAAAATTTAAACAGCTTATTTAAATAAATCATTTAATTTTTAATTAATTCAATAAATATTTTGCACAATTTCTTCCAGGAGCCCCAGTAACACCTCCTCCTGGATGTGCTGAAGATCCACATATATATAAATTTTATACAGGGGATTAATAACTAGCTCTATTAAAATATAATTAATCCAAACTCATTGATCCTTAAAATATGTTCCCACCGGTTAAACCAATAATTTACTCTAAATCCTTAGGACTCAAAGCATCATATCCAACTACACTTTCACTGAATCCTATAAATATAAAATTAAAAATATAAACTATAAAATCAAAATTTAAAAATAAAATAATAATATATAATATATAATAAAAAATTCTTTAAAAATTAAAAATATATATGATTAATTTATTACCAGGAGCATAATGATCTATCTACCTAAAGACTTCTTTAACAAAATTATCTTTATATTCTTATTTTTCCCAAGGAAGATCATATGGAACATATTATATCTAATAAAAAATATATAAATTAATATTTAATCATTAATATATCCAACACATATTTAATATTCAATATTCAAAAAAAAAAGTATTTAAAATAAGTATCAGAAATTGCACTTAGGAAAAATTCAGCTAGTATAAAATTACTATATTTAATAAATATAAAAAATATAAAAAAATTTTGTGCTTAATACAGGTTGTGCTTTTAATAATTTTTTTTCTAAAAAATTTCAAGCAGAAGGAAAAACCTCTTATATATTATATACATCATTAATATATGTATGAAAAAATATATTATAATAAATAAATATAATAAGCATAGTGAAATTTATTAATTTACAAATAAACCGCATGTATGATTATTTTTATTATCTACCAAGGTTTTATCAACAGTAGTAGGTAAACTCATTTCAATTAATAAATTTTTAGATACTATTTTATTATATTCTGAATCTTCATATGCTTTATGCATTTCTTCTAAATTATCAGCCCCTAAATGAATAGTTCCACAATGTTCAGGCCCATGTTCTCCGGGCTAGTATTTCTTATTTATACACTTTTAATAAAAATGGGAATTTAAATATCAATTTAAAATAAAACAATTTTAAAAGTATTTTTTACCATTTTATATAGTAAAATCAAAAATATAGATAAAGTAATAAAAATATAAAAGTAATTATGATTTTTTAAATTTTTTTTATGATCCACATAAACTGTTATTGTAATACCTTAAATTCTGGAATTTTGTTTAAAGCCACATTTAATTTAAAAACAGGAGATTTATAGTCAAATTATTTTTCTTTTTTCTTAAATTCTTAATAATAATCTAAATCAGGTAATAAATCAAGATAAGTATGATGCGCAGTAGCATTTGATAAAACCTATTTAGTTTTAATTTTATGGCCATTATTTAATTCAATTCCTTCTGCCCTTCTTCCATCTTCTGAAAGCAAAATTTATTTCACACCGGAATCCACATATATTTAGGTTCCGTTCTAAAAGTTGATAATTAATTTTGATTTTAAATAATTTTAATATTTTAAACAATTTTTATTTGTAGTTTTTTATAAAAAATTTTTCAAAATATTAAAAATACCTCCGCTGTTACTTCTGCCAAAATTTCACTTAATCTTCCCATACCACCTTCTACATATTACCAGCCAACAGATTCTCCAGATGGGTCTAAAACATATTAAAAAAAAAATAATTATTTTATTTAAATAATTTTAACTAATTTAAATTATCAATTTATAATATAACTTTAATTGATTATTTTTTTTTAATATATTACCATTTTCTCCCATGAAGTGATGTAAAAGAACATAACTACTTCCATTTTCTAAAATTTTATACAAATATAAAAAATAATTACTTATTCTAAATTACATTCATATGTACTATTATTTAAAAATTAAAGTCCAAAATCAAAGTTTATATGTTTTATATATATATAAATTTATATTATAATTTGGTATTTACAATAAGGAGAAATTTATGCCCCAATAATACTATCGTAGGCCAAGGTGCACTTAAGAGGTTCCGATTCAAACCATTAGTCTAAATAAAATGAATTAAAATTATTATTTCTTTTAGGTTTTTATTTTTTAATTTTTTACTTAGAATTTTAGCAGTTGGAGCTGTCAAAATTTAAACCAATTAAGGAATTAAATTAGTTCTACCTTTAAAGCCTTTTAATATAGGTAAAATTTTATCAATTTTTGCTTTAAACCCTTCTTTTCCTTAAAATTATAAAGGAATTTAATCAAATAAAGGGTCTACCATTTTAACCAACTAAAGTAATTCTTCTTCGTATTTCTAATAATTTTCTGCATCTTTTTTAGAAAATTTTGAAATTTCTTTATAATTTAATTCACTATCTCCCATAAACAAATAATTTTTATTATCTTTTAAAGGAGTAAAGCTAGAAGGACTTCTTTTAAGTAATTTTAATCCATTTTTTCTATTTATTAAATTCATATCCTACACAATTTATGGTCTAAATAAAGAATACAAATAACTACATCTACTAAATCTATAACCTTGAAAATATTAAAATTTATAATACATTTTAAATAATTAAAATTTTAAAGGAAATTAAAAATCATTTTATTATTAAATTATTTATATCATTTTTTTATAAATAAACATCTCAGAAATTATTAGAAAATAAAAAATATTAAAAAAGTGAATTTTACTAAATAACAAATAAAAAATTGTTATAATAAAAAAAATTAACCTTATATAATTTCTTCAGTTACAGCAGCCCCCCCGATAATACTTCTATTCTCAAAAACTCCTACACTTAAATTTTTTTATGATAAATAAAACGAAGAAATTAAACCATTGTGACCACCTCCAATAACAGCTACGTCTAATTTTTATGGATACTAATTATTATTTTTAATATATGATTTTTAATTATTAAAGGTTGAAAATTTTTATTAAAGTAACTGTGTTTAGGATTTCTATAGAATTGTTATATATTTTTTCTACATTTATAAAAAGTTTGCAAATATAATTGTAATTATATTATTATTTTTTATTTTATTTGATTTTTAAAATTGTTTTCTATAATTTAATTAATTTTCTTATTTATTTTAAATATTGTTATAAATATAGAATTTTTAAAGAATCAATTTAAAATATAGCACTTTATTAAAATATTCAGAATTATCTTCTAATTTTCTACCTTTATTTAGTATATTTACGCAAACAATATCAATTAATTTTATTTGAGAATTTTGATTTATAAAAAAATAAAATATTTTCAAATTTGCTCTAATATAAATCTATAGAAACATTATAATAAAGTTAAATTAACAAAAATTTAAGTAAAGAAAATATAAAATACCCCTTACTTTATCCTAAATATAACAACATTTTTAATATTAATTTAGTTTTCAAATATAAATAAGATAAAAACAACTCATAAAATATAAAATATGGTAAAAAATTTAAAAAAAAAACTTACATACAATTAATTAAAAATTTCTTAAAAAATTATTGTGTCTTACACAATTAGCGTATTAAGATTATTTTTAACTCACAATAATTTTTTATTAATTATGAATTATCAGTTTATTAATTTATTTCTTTATTCAATATAAGTCCCAAATAATCCCTCAAAAATTTTAAAATATAATCTAATTATGCAAAATATGAGACATTTAAAATTTTGAATTTATATCTAAGTTTCTAAACTTTTTCTAAAATTTTCTTCTTACTAATTCTTTTTTCATTTTTTTATGTATTTAAGTTTTAAATATTTATTATATACAAGATATTTATAAAAAATTATAAAATATTTTGTTCTATTTATTAATTTTAATTGGCATCAAATTTTAAATTCTGATGATAAATAATTATTGAATTTATGAGCATCTAGATGATGTTTTATATATAAAATGCTTTGATTATTGTGATAAGTTAAAAAAAAAAAATCAACATTTTTTACTCTACCTTACTTGCAATTACACAAATAAATAAAAGTCCTTCATTTTTATATGAAAATAGTGATTAATTATAAAAACCGATTACATTGAGAAAAAAAGGCATTATTTAATTATTCATAATAAAATACAAATAATTTATAAAAAAAAGAAAATAATAAAATAAAACAAAAACTAAATAATTTCCCTCAAATACTCCCCAAATTTCAACTAATATAATAGCACAAGTAATTTGAATAACCCTTTAATTAAAAATGTCAAGGTAAATAATTAATTTTAAAAAAGATAGCATCATTTTATAAATTTATTATATAACTGTTTAGAGTTTTATCTATATATTTTTAAAAAAACAAAATAAATAAAATTTTGAAAAAGTATTAATTTAAGTAGCAATATATTAATTATATTTTTATAAATGACAAAATTACCAAATAAATAAATTATATATTATATAAAGATATCTAAAATGTTTTTTTTATAGTTTTATTTCTTGAATAAATCAAAAAGAAACAAAAAATTAGCAAAAAATTATATATAAAAGAAAATAAATTTAATAAGAAAATAAAAATTAATAAGCAAATAAGAATTATAAAATTATAACATACAATGTTCATTATTAATCGAATTATTTTTTAAATAAAATAAAACATTATAATTTTTTATTAATTTATATAATATTATTAAATTTCAATATATTTTTCTTATTTACAATATAAAATTATAATAAAATAGGTTAATAATATTTGGCGAAATTGAGCGTTATATTTAATTATATTTATATCATTAAATTTAGATTTTTCCAAAAATTTTGTTATTAAAAATGTTTTTCTTATACCAGTTTTAATTATTGATATCTTTAGTTTTCAAATAATAGTATAATAAATAATTTATAAAGTTATTAAATTTTTTTATTGCCCTAAAGTTTAGTATTCTTATCATAATTTTTTTATAAAATTAAAAATAAAATTCTAATTTTCCAGTATTTTATGGTATTTCTTTTAATATTTTATTAATTAACAATTTTTTTTAATTATTATCAGTGTAATCGAATTTTAAATACCAGAAACCTTTTAAACCTAATAAATTTAAGAGCAAAAATCTGTTTCAGAAGTTTTTTTAGTTGAATTATTTGGAGGAACTATAGGTAATAAATATATAAATACTAAAAAAGTTTATATATAAGAAAAAAATATTTATTGCATATATCTGATATTTAAAATTAATAAAATATCTGTATTTTTATATAGGAGGAATTGTAAGTGTTATTGTTGGACACCCCTTAGACACTATAAGAGTTAGGATATAAACAAGTACCTCAAAAAATAATGGAATGATTAAATAATTAAATAAAGCAATAAAATATGAAGGATTTTTATCACTTTACAGGGGGCTTGCCTCTCCTATAGTAGGAGTTCCCTTTTTTAATGCTATAAATTTCGGAACTTTTGGAATGTTTAAGCATCTTTTAAATATAGAAGGTAAATAACCGAAATTAAATAAAAATTTACTTTAATAAATTATTTAAAGAACTAGACATTTTATATTAAAACCCCATAAAAAACAATTTTTATTATAAATTTAAATACAATTATTAATTTCAACCTTTATAAAAGAATAATAAGTAGCCCAAAACTACCAAGATTAATTAAAAATAATAAACAAAGGCCTCGAAAAAGATTAAATTAAAAAAATATTTATAAGTGGACTTTTATCCGGTCTAGTTCAAAGCTTCATCTGTTCGCCAATAGAATATTTTAAGTTAGTTATGTAAATGGACACAATAGACAGACACAACAAATAATCCAGACACTCTATAAATTTAAAACAAGGTTCTTGGGGTGTAGCTAAATTTATATATTATAATTAGGGCTTTATCGGCCTTTTTAGAGGACTTTTACCCACAATTATGAGGGATACTCCCTCTTTTGGCGCCTATTTTGTCGCCTATGAATATGCTAAAAATTAATTCGAGTAAAAATTTGCAAATAAAAATAATATTAATGAAATCTCATTTTTCTCAAGTTTGTTTGGAGGGGCTGTTGCAGGTATAAAATATAGATTTCATTTTTGAAATTTAATATTAAATAAAAATTATTTTTTAGTTTTTGTTATTTATAAGTATTTTCTAAATTTTAAATACTTTGGAAATAATAATATTCTTTTTTAATATAATAGGAGTTGCAGCTTGGAGCAGTACATATCCATTCGATGTTATTAAAACTAGAATATAAATGGATTATGAAGGCAGGAAATATACTGGGATGATAAATTGCTTCGCTAAAAGTTTAAAGTAAGAAAAAAATATTAGTTTTTTATTTAAAGGATACAAGGAAACAATTATAAGGGCTATCCCAGTTAATGCTATATTATTTTTGGGATATGAAACTGCTATTAAATCCTTAAATTACTTCAGATCGAATTTCAAATACTGAAAATATAGAAATATAAATCATAAAAAAAAATAAAAAAATATTTGCGATTCACTGTATTTTATTTATTAATATTTAATTTCTAAGAATATTTATTACAATTAAAAGCTCAGTTTTTAAATTAATAAATATCACTTAAGTTATTTATGTACTTGAATTGTATAATATCTAATTTTTAAAATTAGCACTAATTTTTTACTTATAATTAATTCCGATATATTAAAAATTACTTATAAATAAACATATATATATATTATAAATTATATTATAATTACTTTAATTAATTCTAATATAATTAATAAAAAATATTTATTCCTTATAAATAAAAGTTTTATTTATATACATAATAAATTTTTAATAGTATTTTTTTCTACATCTATAATTTTCTTTTCTTATTTTCTAATTTTTTCATTAAAAAAGATTTCTTTAATTATTTTTTATTTGTTCGACTAAATAAAATTATAAAAAAAAATATTTATTCTTCATAATTATTTTCATAAGCAAACTTTTAAACTTATAAAATATCAACATTAAAATTAAACACAAAAATAAACTATAATAAAAAAATAAATACAAAAATCAAAAACCTTATTATAAAAAATAATCAAAAAATCATTACATAAATAAAATGACTTTCAGGTATTTTAAATTATCATTTATATTTTATTATATTGAGACTTTAATTAAAAATAAAATAAGTTTTATATATAAAGATATTATAATTAATTTTATTAGAGCATAATCGTTTGAAATTCTTAACTAAGATTTATACGACTAGGGTCAACTAATAGACGAGGAAGATTAAGCTGGATTTGATCCAGAAATCTAAAACAACATTGAGGTTTTTTCTTAAAAAACTTTTGATTTAGACGAGTAAAATTTTAAGATTATATAATATATTTTATATATAAAACTAAATTAATTCTATAATTAAATTTTACTTTATATTTTGTATATCTTTTGATAACTAAAACTTAATTTAAAAAAAAATATTATAAACCATTTAAATTTTAATATTATTAGTTTACCAGCAGGCGAGAAAATTAAATTAATACAAATAAAATAACAAACTTTTTTTATAATAACTCATAACAATTAAATTTTACGAAAAAGAATAGGTGTAGATAATGGCTACACATCCTACTAACTTCCTGAAATTAGAAGTAATAATCTTAAATAAAATTGATAAAAAATATTATTCTTTTTTTCTTTATCATTTATTATTAATGATATTAATTGAAATAGATAAACTTTAAACAACTTTCTTCAAGATTAAAGATAACATAAAAAAAAAATTACATTATGATGTCAAAGAACAAAAGAAAAATATAGAAAAGTAATTTTATAAATTAATATGGCATAATTTCACATAATTAAATATATTTTTTAATATTTATATATATATACATAAAAAGACTATACTTAGATGAAAATGGAAACGCCATTTTATGTACAAATGATGGACTCAATTTTATTCTACCTTAAAATGGAAATTAAATAAAACATATACACTAATTACAATAATGCTGTATAAAAAGTTGTTGTTTTGATGAAAGAAATCCTAAAGAATAAATATCAACTATAATTTTCGGAACTGTATATTATAAATTTATTTAAAATTAAAATTAATTGTATAATTATCATTTAAAAATACAAATAGATAGATGGAAGGATTGTATAAATGTAAATAAATTTTAATAAACCAGAAGATGAAGTAGAAAAAACAATTCAAATAAGAGAGTTAATAAATATATAAGAAAACAAACCCATAAATAATTTAGTAATTTTAAAAATGTAGTAAAGAAATCTAGACATGATTACGCTTATAATTGCAACTACAACAAAATCAATATATTAATTTCACGTTACAATTTCTGCCGAATATTTGTAAAAAAATAATATGTATAATGAAAGTAATTTGTTCATTCCAATTGAAGATATATTTTTTAAACATTATTCATCAATCGAAAAAATAAAAGATGCAGAATTGCCTTAGTAAAATTCAGTTCGAAGTTTAATTAATGTTTGTTATGATAAGGCTGAAAGACCAACTTCTTATTTATTTACTAATGGAAATGCTTTACTACTTATATAATTGCCTAACGTAATATATTTTTATTTTATTAATATAATAAAAAATTAACTTTATTAGTTTGAATATTCTAAAGATATTTTAAATAAACTTAGTAGTTAAATGTTATTTTTTTTATTTTTTCTCTATTTAATTTTTACTAGGATACCGAATAAATAGATAATTTCAAACTAAAATCATTCACTTTTCTAAACCAATCAATTGACAATAACTTATAATAATAAAACTTAAGAATGCAGACCCCACCTTAACAAATAGCATTAACTTTATATCATTATTTTATTCTGATTAAAAATAATCTTTATATTTTTTCAAGAATCACATAAAAAGTAGTACATACAATTAAATTTAAAAATTCAAAAGATGGAATGATGAAAGACATAAAAAATGACTGTATTTGGGTTTTTGGTTCCCTTAGTTTAGATAAAATAGACCTGGATAATGAAGATAACGATGTTTGGTATATTTTTTATTATATTTTAATTATTATTGACGATAAATAATTTAAAACTGTAAAAAGTATAAAGTATATTTTTAATTTTTAAATACTAAATTTAAATAATTAATGAAAATTAGATTATCATTAATTTTTATCATTTAAGGCGAGTTTATTTAGAAGCAAAAAGATATAGTGAAGCTTATTAGCTGTGTATATCTAGCCAAGATGGGTATTCATAGGTAAATTAAATAATGGCATTTAAATATATATTTAAATACTAAATTATGAATTAATTAAATAAATTAATAAATAAATAAAGTACATGGGAAAAATCTATGCAGATGATCTTTTAAATAAAAAAAAGTATAATGAGGCAATATAAATATACATAGATAGTGATATAAATTTTGAAAATGTATTTTAACAGCTACTATTAAAATCAATGGAAGATGCAAATTGCTTGAAAGTAACAGAAGATTACTTATAGGAATATTTGGAAAAAAATAAATACACTTAAAATTGGGAATGTTAAATTTAAATTATATTAGCTTGGGTTTTATAATTAAAAGTTGAGTAAATATAAACTTGCAAAACAGCTATATATCAATTAGAAAAAACCAAAAATAAAGAAATAAGTAAATAATAAAACCAATCATAAATTTTGTAAAAAAGTCTTGAAAAGTAAAGATAATTTTATGTATAATAATATTGTTGTTTAAATTAATTTAAATTAAAAAAAATTTTGTTTTAACTTTTTATTTTATATAGATTTTTGGATAAATATAAAAGATAATTAAATCCAGATGTCACAGTTTAAATTTTATAATCTAGTGGTTTGATAGATCACCTTCTTTTATATTGTGAGCTAAAGTATGGTTTTTATTTATTATTTTTATTTAATAT
Organism: Pseudocohnilembus persalinus; assembly: GCA_001447515.1. Lineage (NCBI taxonomy): Eukaryota > Ciliophora > Oligohymenophorea > Philasterida > Pseudocohnilembidae > Pseudocohnilembus > Pseudocohnilembus persalinus. The sequence continues at coordinate 121,718 of LDAU01000003.1, forward strand.
ATCACATTACTAAATAATAACTAAAAAAATAGGAATTAAATTTAAATTGTATCATAATTAATTTTTTATTTACTGAAATTCAAATAAGGGAAAATTTGTATGAGGTAATAGTTCACCACATAAATGAAGAACACTATTAAACTGCCATTAAGTATTTGAAAAAAGTAGAAACCAATTAACAAGCATAAATTATATACACATATTCTCATTTATTTTTAAAACATGAAACCGAGGCAATTTTCGAAATACTAACAACAAAAATAAAATATTTTGATGCTTAAAAATTAATTTCTAGTCTTTTCGATATTCCTAAAGAAAAATGGGAATATGGGGTAAAAATTTTAGAACACAGCATTTAAAAATAAAAGTGCCAAGATAAATCAGTGCATAACACTTACCTTTTTTTTTTGGCAGAATTAAAAAAAGAAGAATAAATCAATAAATACCTTGAAAAATAAAAATAACTATATAATAAATATTTTAAAATTTTGTTTACCGATGTTTTTGCTTTAAAAATTTGTCAAGCCAACCATTTATATAGCAGTCAAATTTAAATTTTCGGATTTATGAAACTCTACTCAGATGCTGTAAATTTAGCTCTTTAAAATGATCTTTTAGAAGATGCTAAGGAAATAGCCAAAGAAGTTTTAGACGATGTATTAAGGTTAATAAATATAAAAAATTAAATAAAAACTTTTTTTAAACTTATAATTTATAATTAATATCATATCTTTATTAATAATTAAATTTTTAAAAGCTAAAATTTAATACATTTATATTTAAAAAACCTTATTATTAAATCGGTCTTTTTATTTTAGTTTTAAAATTGTATAAATAAATATTTTTTGGATATATTAATATAAATGTTTTATTATATATAGAAAGAAATTATGGATGGAAATCGTATTTTATATGATAAAAAATAAAGATAGATTTTCTATTGAAGAAATTGTGAGCCTAACTGATTCAGAAAGTGATTAAATAGAGGACACATATGCCAATGGTGTAAAAAAAAAAACTTTTCTCAAAATTGATGAAATTATCCCTCATTTAGATGAAAACATGAAAATTGAATAACTTTAAGTAAATAAATAAAAATAATATAATAATTAGTTGATAATTTATTAATATCCATATTTAATGTTTTTTTTAATGGAATTTTTTAAAGTTATTGTTTAATACTATTTTATTTAAATTGTATATATAGTCTACTATTTTTTATAAATATTGAAGCAACCTATTTCAAAGATTATTTATTTTATTATCTATATTTCTATTAAAATTTTGTCACGCATATAAATTTATTTTACTATTTAATTAAATAAATAATATTAGAATATATAAAATAATACTTTTTTATTCTAATTAGGGGAAAATACAAAGCTCTTTATAGCAATATAATGATGAAATTAAAGAGCTAAAAGATATGATGGAAGCATATAGTACTCAAACTGATAATTGTTAAAAAGAATTAATTTTTATGGATGAACAGTATTTTATAATAGACTAAAACATTAAGTGTGAATTATGTGGATAATATATATTTTAAGAAGAAAAATAAAATATGTATATTTTTCCCTGTGTACATAAATTTCATTAAGACTGTTATTTTAAGATTCTTCAACAATTTTTTAATTTAAGACCCGAATTCAAAGAAGTAGTAAAAGAGCTAAAAAATCTAAACCAGGACATTAATCTAATAAAATAAAGAAAATAGTAAAAAATAAAAATCTGGCATCAAAAACTCAAAAATCAATAAACCGAATTGTCCTTTTTCGAAAAATATTTTCAGCATAATGAAGAAATAATAGACACTTCCTAATTAAATATTAATAAAATTAAACAAAATCCCAGTTCTCTTAAAATTTCACAAAATAATTCTAATTTAAGATCTACGAGTGTAGCTCAAAACAGCAACAATAGTAATTTAAAAAATGGCCTAAATTCTAATATTACCAATAACAGTTCTTTAAAAGAATAATAAGAACAATTTTAAAAACAACTTTTAAATTAAGCAATTTAAATGGGCGTTTAAGACTACGAATAAGACGGAGAAGACTAGGAATTAGACAATAAATTGAAAGAAATATTTTAAGTTAAATAATAACTTGAAACAGATATATGTAAAGAGTGTATTTTTTGTGGAGAAATTTAGGTTGATTTAGCTTTTACAGATTTTGATAAAAAAGAAGAATTAAGTTGGAATTTAGAAACACCCACCCATTGAAAAAATAAAATAAAAAAAATCATTTATATATATATCCTAAGTTATTAATAAATTCTATGAATTAAAGTATTTATATAATCAAATAATTATAAATCTAGTAAAAAATAATATAAAATTGAGTTATAAAATTAAAAGCATTTTTATTAATTAGAAATATATATTAGACTACTTTATTAATTTTATAAAAATAACTTTATTTTAATAGCTTTAAAAAGTTGATACATTAAATACAAAAAAAATAAAAGATAAAGATATTTAAATAAATAATATACTGACAAGTAAAAGTATTTTTATATCAATAATTATAAAGTTAACGAATATAAATTTTTTAAGTAAATTAGATAAAACATTTAAATTATATTTGATAATATACTGCAAATTTGTTTAAGAATATAATGTCTTTTATATTATTATATAAGGAATGCTTAAATTATATTACATATAAATAAAGAATTGTTGAAAATAAAAGTCTTAAAATTAGCATTTTTATTCACAAAATATAAATTTTGATTTTTTTGATATTTTTTTTTTTATTAAATTTTTATTTTACTATTCATGTTAATATTTATTATAATTCTAATTAATGATTATACGTATATTTTATATTAAATTAAATAATAACTTTATTTTTATATATCATAATACATTAATATATTTAATAATTTAAAAGTTGAATGATTTTCTAAAATAAATATAGAAATTTTAATTTTTTTAAATTTATATCATATTTTAATTAAAAATTATTATTAATTATTTTCATTATTACTTATGTAATTTTGGATTGGTAATATATTAAAAATTAAAATTTAGTATTTATTTTGTTTATTTTGACAATGCAATTCTAATTATTATTAGAAACATTTGAGTATTTATTTTTACTACCTCTACTATTAAAAACCATATATATTAATAATGATAAATAAAATTAGGATTTTGTTAAGAGTAAGCATAAAAAAATTAAAAAATATCACTAGATTAACGCCAGTTTGTCAAACTTTAAACTAATTATTTTATTCATCAATTTTTTCTTTTATTTTAAATAATAGGAAAAATTACTTTACTTTTTCTAATACTGTAGACAAAATTGTAAGTACTCTTTTCTTATAAAATTAATACAGTAAATTCTTAAAAATTTTTTGGTCATCACATTTTTCTAATTTTATGAGTTCAACTAATGAGACAAAAATAAATTCTTTATTTAATTATAACTATTTAATTTTATTTTGCCAGGTTGATACTTTCGATAAAAATTATTAATGTCTAACTCATGCTCCTTTAAAATTTTAGAAATTTCTTCTTTTTTATCGATTAAGTAACGCAAAAAACAATAACAAAAATTTTTCTAAAAATTTTTTTTTAAAATCTCCTTTTACTTTTATCTATCAATTATCTTTTTTTTCACTTAATTATCTAATTATATTTTATTTATTCTAAACTAATTACTTAATTATCAAAAAATATTAATTTTTATTACTTTTTTAACCTCTAAGCTCATAACTTACATCATTTTATAAACTATCATATTAAATTTCATTAACCTCACTATTTTTATCCTCTTTAAAATTATTTAAATCTTCATTTTTATTATTATTAACTTTTTGTCTCAACTAAAAGGTTTTCATACATTTATTATTATCAATCTACATTTACTAAAAAATAATTTAATCTTATAAATTTACACATTACAATAGTTTACTTTATTTATAATTTTAATTATTATCTGTATTTTTAGTTTAAATATATTAATTTTTGTCTAAAAAATAATCTTGAATTCCGAATTTCTTATCTTTTTATATTTGTTTATAATTTTAATTACTTTCATTTACCTAACAATTTAATTATTCTCCATGATTCTAATGATTGAATTATATATAATTTCTTCTCAAAGTCATTCTATCATGTTTATTATTTTATTATTATAGGTTATTTAATATTTAATTATTTTATTCATTGTTTTAATTTTTATTTGACTCTTTTTTGTCAGAAAACTTTTATCTATATTTTTATCTACTCAGCTTTTTTTATAAAATAGGTACATTTTTTTATTATTATTAAAATAATCTTATATAATTTTCTTGATTTTAGCGTTCTTTCGACATATTATTATTATTGTTTTATGGATATTAATTCATTGGTTGTATAATAATTATACTTTATAAATATTCTCCTTCTTTCATTTTTCCTTCATTTTAATTAAATTACAAACCACACTGTTTAGCTTTATCCATTTATATTGTTTTTATCATTTTCAATTAAGGATAGTCAACAAGTGCTCTTTCTCAATCGTTGATTTATTTTTTATTTTTGTTTGTTTTTTTTTTATTTCTTAACTACTTTCTTCTATTCACAGGCCTTGATACTTTAAATAAATATGAGAAAACTAATTAATATATTTAAAGAAAAAAAAAATGTAAATTATCAATATTTATGAATGTAATTTATTTTTTTATTAAAAGTTCATTAGTCAAAGATTATTTATTTATTTGGTTTAAATCAAAAAGATATTTGACATAAAAAATAATATAAGTTTTTATTTTAAATTTTATCTTTTTTTATAATATAATGCATATTTAACTGATTTTAATTAAATATTTTAGCATTCTCTAATAGATGAATACTATATTGAATAAATTAAAACCTATATATAGTAATTAGAATAAATATAAAAAAAAATCTTTATATTTTAAATTATCTAAAATCACAAATATATCAGATGTTTTTTTACATAATTATTTCAAAACGAATTATTCAATTTACTTGGAAAATTTTAAATAGATATTATTAAACAATTTAAATTGAAAATAACTTATAAAAAAAACAATTATAATTAATTTTAACATTATAGGTCTAATTATTAAAATAAATTATAATTTTTTTTTTCAATTTAACTAATATTTCTATAAAAATACTAACTATTTCTTATTTTGTATTACATATAAAGTACTTTTTTATATTAAAAAATTTACAAAAAAAAATATAAATTTAAAATAATTTACTCATTTTGAAGGCACAATAAAATAAAAATTTCTAATTTAAAAATAATCTCCTTTATCAAATACAACCCAAACAAAGTGGAAATTATATTTAAATCAAAGATGAATACAGAATATAAATACTATGAAAATAGAGGCTTTGATATTTTAGCAATGTATTTAAATTAATAACAAAAAATATTTTTTTATAAATAAATTAAATATAAATTTTTACCTTTAACTTGAGTTTAAATAAAATTTTCGCTTTAAATTTCATATTCCTTTTGTCCAGTTGTGTTTCTCATTATAGATAGCAACTACAAAAAAGTATATATTAGGTTAATAATTTGTTCTTAATTTTTTATTTATTTTTATTTTCCTTTTATTTTTTTTTTGAGATTTGAATATATTAAAAATATAAAAACTCAAATAATTTAAATCATATAAAAGAGTACAAAAATTGTAAAAATGGTTCATAAAAATATAGTTAAAGTTTAATTTTGACATATACTATAAATAAATTATTATAAAAAATAAATTTCGTAAATATCATTAAAATGAACTAAAAATAAGGTATTTTAGTAATTTATTAGAATTATCATAAAAAGTCATACTTTATTTTACATAGCTTTTAAATTTATGTAGTCACTAAATACTTATTAAAAATTTATTTGTGTATAAATGTTTTTAATTGAATAAAAGTTATGACATTATTAATCTATTTTTTGATGTTTTACATACATTTATTTTATTTTTTTATTAATTGAATATTAATAATAATTATAATAAATATTATAATTATTCTTAAATTTTATAATTAATCATATTTAATCTAATTTGTTGCTACTTATTTTTTTTTTTGAAAATTTTTTCGATGAATATTTATTTATTTTTTATTTTTAAAATAAAATTTGATTTTTAATAAAAATGTATCCAAAAACTTTTATATCTATTAAATATTCATAGAAAATAATCCATTTATATTAAGAATTTTAGTCTTAAATAAATTTTATTACCATTTTGAAGTTATAAGTATCAGTCATATAGGCAAGCAAAAATCAATAATGTAATTGTAAAAAGTTTGTTTAAATAGATATTGAAAAATTCCTAACTTTATTGAGTTGAACTATCAAAGCATTTATACCTGTTTACTTTTATTTTATTTTATTTATATGTAATACATAAAGCATTATTTTTTTTAATTATTTTTTTATTATTTTCAAATTTTTATTCTAAATTATATACTCTTTAATATTAATTATTAATTACTAGTAAATTTAAATATAATACCTTCTATGAAATTATAAGTATACATTCGATTTCTATAAATCAGCTAATTAAATACTTTTTAACTATCAACAATTAATTTCTTTATAAAATTTGTTTTATAATAAAAAATTTATTTAGTGGGGATTTATTTTTTTAATGAGATTTTTTAATAGATAAAATAAAAAATATTAGCTATATCTTACCTAGCATGTATTATAGATCAAACCAATCTATTAATTAATTCTTAAAATTATAATTTTTAAAAAAATTTTTAAAATAGTTGATTATTTGGAATATAAGTAGTCAAATTAGAATGCTAAAAACTTATGAAGAAGGTTAATTTTAAGAGATTTATGTAAAAAAAATTTAGATAACATATTTTATTCCCCATTCTAATTATAAGATCGAATTTAACATAATAATAATATAAAAATATCTTATCATCATCTATTTTAAAATATTTTGATATAATTAATTTTTTAAAATTAATGTATTAAATTTATAATAATTATTTTTTAAACTGAGTAAATAAATTTAAAAAAACAAAAAAGCCACCAAAATAAAAAATAATAAAAGAATTATATAGTATTTTACCTTTATATATTTTAATAAATTTTTAAAACCAACTATTTTAATTCAAATTTGGATAATAAAAATACTCTAATTAGACTGCTAAGAATATATAAACAAAATAAAGCATATATTAACAAAATTTTGTACATAAGTTAGAAATAATTAATTTATTAAAAGTTTTTATTTAATTTTTAAATTTTTAATATAATAGATAAATTTGATCAAATTTTTATCAAATATAATTTTACTGTGATTTATTTTTAAAATAAATTTTAAAGCTTAAGCTAATAGTATTAATCATTGCACTAGAATACATATTTAAAAATAGTTATTTATATATGATTGAAATTCAAATAAATTATGTTCCACCTTCGCGTACCATATAAAATTTGTTATAATTTTTGCAACTAAGTCTTTATTCTTTCATATATATTTTATTAGAATTTAAATTTATAAAAAATTTTTAGATTATAGTATATGTGTATTAAATATAAAAAGTATCTATAGAAATGTTTTATCTATAAAATAATAATTTATAATATAAAATAAAAACTTAGCGTTAATTTAAATTTATCTGAAAAATTTAATTTAAAATTTAAAAACTATAAAATTAAACAATTTTTAACGTGAATATTTTACTTTTAAGCTTATGTTTTGCAAAAAATTATATTTGTATTATATTTATTTTATTATAATAAAAATAATGAAAATAATATAATTATTTTGTTTTATTGATTATTGATTATTATTTTTTTTATTTTCTATAAACCAATATTCCTATTTCCGAATTTATTGAATATTAATATATAAACCTATTAAATAAAGGAAAATAAAATTTAAAAAATGGAAAAATATTATAAAGATAAGCAAGTAAATTTTGATTATTTAAAGAGATAAGGGTATATCGTTTATAAGGAAATTGGTAGAGGGGGTTATGGTGTTGTTTATAAGGCAAAATCGGTTAACACAAATTCAGAGGGTAAAATATTTCCTTAAAAATAATAGCAAAAATATAATTATATTTTTAATTTTTCATTAATATTTTTTATTTAAGCACAACTCATTAATTTTTAATTAATTTTAATACTTTGATTTGAAAATCTAGGTAAGTACGACAAATATGCTATAAAAATGAATTTTATGACCGTAACTCCTGAATTAATTTATTCAGAAATAGCTTTTTTAAGTATAGTTAAAGGGCATCCTAATTTACCATAATTAGAAGATCTTTTTATAGAACACGATAAAATTCACATTGTTTTAAAATATTTTGAATATAAACCTTTCATAGTAAAAAAATTAAAAAAATATTTTAATCAAATTTATAAATAAAAATAATATATTAATTTAATTTTAGGCATTTTTTGCTTCTTTTGATATGTAAGAAATTAGGTATTATTTATATGAATTGCTTAAAGGTCTTAAAAATTTAAAGTAACTGGGAATATATCATAGAGATGTTAAACCTGGAAATTTCTTGTATAATCCAGAAACAAGGGAAGGATGCCTTATTGATTTTGGGCTTTCAGAACTGGTAAAATATAATTTTATTTAAAAAATATAATAAATGCTTTGATAAAAACAATATAATAACACTAATTAATTATAAAGGATTAAAGTCATATACAACATATAAAAATGAAAATAGCAAATGAAGAAGATCCTTAAAAAAAAGAATAATTGTAAACAAAATTATCTTATTATAACAATATCATGAAGTGTATTAAAATTGTAGGAAATAATAAAATTGGTATAAAAATTAAAAAGTTAATTTAATACAAATTAAAATAAAATATTAAATATTTTTAAAAAATATAGGAACTGAATCGTTTATGCCCTTAGAAAGTATTTTAAGATATTAAACATAGTCATATTCAGTTGATATGTGGCCAGTTGGTGTCATATTTTTACAATTTGTATTAAGAAAATATAATATTTTTAATCATGTAAGAATGATGAATAAACCTGCCGACTTAAAAAATAATTATTTTATAACATTTATAATGGAACTTGCTAATATATATGGTACCAAAGCTGTAACTGAGCAATGTGATCACTATGGTAAAATTTTGAATTTTTTTATTAAAATAAAATAAATTTAGTACTATTGAAAAATTAAAATTATGTTTTAATTTTAGGATATAAAGTAAATTTTCCAAATAACATGAATGAAGACCCTATATAATTTAAAGATATAGTTAAAATGTAATATGATATATATTTTAACTTACATATTATATAGATTTTATGCATTATTAGTATATTGATAATTTTATATATTGAATATTTTTATAGAGAAGGTTTCGATGATGACGCAGAAGATCTACTCAATAAATTATTGGCTCTTGATAAAGACAAAAGAATTAGTGTAGAATCAGCTATGGAACATGACTTTTTTAAGCCCATGTTTGAAGAAATAAAAAATAATAAATAAAAAAAAGAGGAATAAATTTAATTATAACAATAATAACAGAAAATTTAGTCTTAATAATAGAATATATAAATCCAGCCCTAAAATTAGTAAATTTAATAAAATTAAATCCTTGACCCTACTAATTAATAAAAATTACAATAATAGTTATAATAAAATTAAGATAAAACAAATTTTAATTAAGGCATGTAGAATAATGATCAACCAATTTAAAACAAGATGGCTAATTACGAAAGTGATAATAATTTAAATATAAATCTTACTTAATAATAGCAAATGTATGCTTAAAATTACAATAATAATAATTTTAATAATAAATTTATTGCAAATTAATAAAATCAGCAAAAATAAGTTTAAGATTAATTATAACAATAATTTTAGCATAATAATACCTAAAATTTAAATTTCTAAGTTCCCTTAACTCAATAATAATAGTAATAATAAAATTAATTTTAAAATTAATATATTCAAATGCAATAATATACATAATAGCAGCCATTTTAATAAAACCCTCAAATATTTAATAATTAATAATAACAACAATAATAGCCTGAGTAATAATGAATTAAATTATCAAAAATATAAATTTTATAAATTATATAAAATGTTTTTATAATTTATAAATTACCTATAAATTAAATTTATTAATTTAAAACCTTTTAACTAAATATATACATTTTAGATTTCTTTTAATAGTTCCTTTAACTACTTTTTTAAAAGAATAATTAAAAATATTATTTGGAATAATTTAATTCTAGTGAATTAATTGTCATAAAAATATTAATAATTTTTAAAAAAAATCGAATTAAAAAATTAAAAATATAATAAATCAAATTAAATTTGAAATATTATGTAAAATAATTCCTAATAAATAATTCCTTAACCTATAGAATAAATAATTAACTAACAAGAATATAACAATTGTAATTTTTTTACATAAAATAATAAAACAAAGATTTATAAATCTAATTTAAAATTTTTAATAAAAACAATAAAAAATATTAATATCTAATATTTATAAGTATATTTTAAATCATTTTTTTTTTCTGAACAATAAAATAACAGTATAAAATAATTAAGATAATTCAAATATTATATATAATTTTGAATTTAATCATTTAATTTTTTGTAAGCAAATAAAACCCAAGTTTTCTATTATAAGGTAGTTGCAAAAGTATTGGGAAAATTATTTTCAATTTACGATGGAACAACTGAATATATACTGGGAAAATAAATGAGTCAAAAAGCTAAGGATAATCATTAAGGTGGTTTTTATGTTTATTCTTCAATTGATGAGGCTATTTTCGCGGATGTCCCGCTTAAAAAAGGGGGCTTATATTTTGCTCCTAGAACAATAATAAAATGTATATGTTGGGGTAAATAATATATATTAAAATTTAATATAAATTTAATTATTATATTCATTTTTTATAAATATACCAAAATTTTATCAAAATATTATTTATTAACTTCAATCTTATAACTTACTTCATTTTTTAAAATAAATAATTAATTAAAGAATTATAGTATATAATTATTTTTAATATCTTTATTTTATAGGATCAAAAGTAGAGTATGGAAATGGAAAAATAGCTTTTTCAAACTTAACTCCAGTTTCAGATCTTGGGATGCCTAAAGGATATATTGCAACTAAAGCTGGTAATATTAATTAATTGGGTAAATTAATTATATATAAAATTTAATATTTTTTATTCAGGAAAAAGAGAAGCAAGAAATAAATATATGGAAGAATAAAAAAAAAAAGCTGGAGCTGTTGGTCAAATTTAATGGACTTAAAAATATACTAAAGATAATAAAAATAATAATTTCATAAAGCCAATGTCTGCCTATACAATTACTTTAAAAAATGATGAATTTTATTAAAAAAAATAACCTTAAAAATTATAGCAACCGATTATATTTGATCCCTGATATATACTATATTACTATTATAATTATAATTATTTTTTCAATTATTTATACTTTGATTTAACAAATGTAAATTAACTATTTTATATCAAAATTATATCAGTTACATCAATATTGTTTATAAATATCTGTTTATATTAATCACTAATATAGATGTTGTTTAAAAATAATATTATTACTAACTTTAATTATATTATATACCTATATTTAATTTAATATTATACCTTTATCACCAAAAAAACTAAAATACGCAATAAAAAACTTATATTTGATTAAAATTGTTTGATTGAAGTCATCATCTAAAATAGCTTAAATTATTTAAAATTATTATAATTGTTTTCTTTACACAGAAATGTTTATTGAAGAATATATAATATATATAAGAACTCAAATAAATAAAAAAGCCTAGAAAATAAGTAATTTATTTTAAATTATAAAGTCATTATAATTTAAACAAAAGTGAAAAATAATAATAAAATATATTAAAAAAATAACAAAATAAAATAATTTAATAAAAAATAAAAATAAAAAAAAAATAAATAAAAAACCAACAATAAAAATAAATAATAATAATAAAATATTTAATATTTTTCCATAAACAACATAATGATCACCGATTTTCACAAAAAAATACAATAATAATAGCAATAAAAATTCGACCCCAATACCCAATACCCCAGAAACCCCTAGGCCTACAAAGAAGGAGGTATTCATAATTCAATTGTTAAGTAAAAAATGGATTCCTCTGTAGGAATCGATTATATGAAATAAATAGGAAAAAAAGTCACAAAAGGAGAAATTTCAAATATAAATACTTTATCTAAACCTATCAAATTGGTAGCCCATTAAACCACTCTAGAAGTTGCCGCTCTGTAAAATATTAATTTTTTTTATATTTTTTACAGGTTTTTTTTATTTTAATTTGTATTTTTATATTTATTTTAATTCTTAATTTTTATAAAAATAAATTTAAAATTTACTTTTCCTTGCAAAAATGTTATTTTTAGAAAAGAATATATTTAAAAATAAAAAAATGTGATATTTTATTAAAAATATGGTATTTAAACACTTATTATTACATTTATGTATCGTAATTTTAAAAGTGTTTATTTTTTCTTACTAAAAAATTTAAATTTCTTAAATTTTAAAATAAAATTAAATTAAAAATAATTTTAATAAATAAATTTCAATATTTATAACAATTAAATAGATTTTTGCATAATTTTGATATTTTTAATATCAGTAAAAGAATTTATTTTATATTCAAACTATTTAAAATAAACTGACTAGTTTTTAAGAAAATAATAAAAAAATTTATATTTTCAACAAGGTCTAACTAAATTTAATTTATATCATTATTAATATTTTTAATTTATTTTACCTAACGTCTAAATCAATATTTACATTTTTAAACAATTTTTAAAATAGCGATAATGTTCCTACTGAATTTTTAGACTTAGCTCAACAAGCTACTGAAGCAAGAGACCCAATTGCCAGATTATAATATATTGCAGCATTTACAGTAATATAAATATGCATATTATAATTTAAAGTTTTTACATTTGAAATAAAAAGAAATTTAAAAAATAAAATTTTTTGGAAATATAAAATTATAAAACTTAAAATAGTACAGATAATTGCAATTAAATTTATTATTAATTTGTCTTTTAACTTTTTTACATATATAAAATATATAAGTTTCACTTTATTAATTTATTTTTTAATTTAATTAAATATTTAAGTTATATTTTAATAATTACTTTAATTAATATCAATTTTTAATTTATAATATTATTATATGATAGTTCGCAGCTCAATTATAAGTACCTGCTCAAATATATACTAAAGTGCCCATGGATCCCGTAGCTAGAGGAGAAACAGTTTAATTAGAAAAAAAATAATCAGGAGCTAAATTTTATGGTGAAGCAATCAGACTTTGGCCCAGTTAAAATTTAATTTACGCTGTTTCAAAAAATAAAGAATGGATTTTTGAATAAAATCATATTTTATAAGGTTTTTTAGATTTCCCAAAAATGAATTCTTTGACAGGAAAAGCGTTTGGGTCTAAATTTTTCAAATTTAGAGAGTCTGACGGCTCTTATACAACTATTGAAGCTTAAAATGGAACTTAAAAAATTGAAGGATTAATTATAGGAGAAAGGTTAACCAGACCAACTGGAAATTATAAAATAATTGGTAAAAAAAAATATTTCATAACAAAAATTATTTTAAAAAGAAATAAAATATAAAAATAAATATAAATAAAAACTCATTAAATTTAAAAAATAAAATTAAAAAACTAGATAAAAAAAATAAACTGGTCTGCGAAGTGAAATACCAATATGAAAAAAAATCAACCCTTTCCAAAATAGGTGGCTTTTTTTCCTCCAAAGAGAAAAAATCCGAAGAAATAAAAAACGTAGAGAAATTCGAAATAGAAATTTACAAAGTCATGTAATTCGACGGCGAAGAGCAAGAAAACCAGTAAAAAACAGTTCTTTCCCAAGGCTACGGAAACTATAACGAATATTTATAAATGGACGGAAAAATTTTCTGGACTTCAGACATGAAATTTGAACCTTGGGCCATTCTCGAAAATAATAATCAACTTCTTAAATCAGACACAACTTGGAGAGAATCTAAGACTTTTGTTTAAATGGAAGATTTTCCTAATGCAGAAAAAGTCAGAAATTAAGAGACTGAAAGAGAAGCTTAAGATGAGTAACTGAGAATTTAAGCTAGATAAAAAGCCAAAGAAAATGGGGCTAGTGTTTTGGAGCCCGCTAAGTGAGCTAAAAAGTCTTTTAATTTAAAAAAAAATAAAAAAAAATAATATATATATATACAGTTTTATTAATAATATTAAAAATAATGATCCCAAAAAAAAATAATTTAGTCATAAAATATGAGAGATTTTAAAGTTTAAATTTTAAAAAAGTGTGAAAATGTTAATGATAATTTTTTTAAATAATTTAAGTTTATTATGAACTGATATTTTATAATCTTAATTTTAATTATAATTTGTTATTTATTTATTGATTTTCTTTACTTTAATTAAATGTTAATTAATTTATATGAATAGAAATTATAGAATTCTAATAACTAAAAAGTATAAACTAATATATTATATTAACTAATTTTGATGTTACCTTCTTTATAAATAAAATTTTTTAAATTATAAAAATTAAAGATTACTATATTAAAATTTTTTAACATATCTACCCAAAAATTAAATAAAATAACATTAATCCATAGTAAATATTCATATAAACAAGAACTTTAAATTATAAAATAATAAAATGTCTATAATAATCAATATAATAATAATTTATAATTATTTTTTTTTTTTTTTTATATATTAATTTTTATAATAATTATAATAAATATGGAATATTTTTTTTTATCAGTCAGTAGAAGAGTCCGTAGAAGAAGACTCAGAACTTCTAGAATCGTAATCAGAACTTGAACTAGAAGAAGAAGAGCCGCTGCTATCACTTGAATATTTTCTCTTTTTTTTTATTAAATCGAGCTATTTAATTTCATCTTCGTTGAACCTAGACAAGTCATTATTTTAAGATCTTTTTTTATCCATTAACTTTTTTTCCTAATCCCACATCACAAATCCGTCTTCTTAGTTTATTTTCTCCAGTCTGCTAGCTAAATCAGGATTTTTATTTCTTATTCTTTTCAAACAATAACAAGCAAATCTTTTTCTCTCTACTCTTGTAGATCTCCAAACTTTACTCAAATTTGATGAAGTCATCACATTTTATGTAACTGCTACCTTTATTAAAAAAAATATTTTTGTGTATGATATAATAATATTTTAATACTTTTATATCTAAATATTTTAATATTTTCTTTTAAGTTTTTCGATGATATAAATATTTTTCTTAATTTAAATTAATTTAATTATATTTATATTTATATTTAGATTTATATTTATTTTATTTTTTACCGTATCAGTCACGTTAATTACGGCGTGCCACCATCCCCCTGGTATATAAACTGTTTCTCCTGGTCCTTATATAAATTCCTAGATTTTTAAGTTTTCCCTTCCTTCATTAGCTATAATTTAAGGTAAAATTTTTGCAAAATAATTAATTGCTTCATCATCTTCACCTTTAGGTTTATATTATTTTCCTTTACAAATTGCTTTAGGAATTTCATTTGGGAACAAAACCCATTTTTTATAACCTTGAAAACTGGTATTCCTAGATAAAAAAATTTAAAATAAATAAATTTTATAACAAATAAATCAGAAACTTTATTAATACTATTTAAATATTAAGATAATTATAAAGAATTATGAGCAAAATTTTTTTTTTATTATTTATTTATTTATTTACCATGCATCTGTATTTAAAGGATCTAAATGAATAGTTGTACCAGATCTTTCGGGGCCTAACAAACACCACCTATATGGGGGTCTTTTACTTTCACCTACATATTAAAAGAAATCTTCAGTAAAGAATTTAGGGACATCATAATATTTAATCATTGGTCTAGCATCTTTGTTATCCTCAATACTGCTTTCAAATAAATATAATGGAGAATCATCTTTGTTGTACACTAAATATTCCAAATAATATTTAAATCTAATTTTTAATTTATGGCCATCGTCGTCTTCACCGCACTATTAAATTATTATTATTTAAATTTATTTATTTTG
Organism: Pseudocohnilembus persalinus; assembly: GCA_001447515.1. Lineage (NCBI taxonomy): Eukaryota > Ciliophora > Oligohymenophorea > Philasterida > Pseudocohnilembidae > Pseudocohnilembus > Pseudocohnilembus persalinus. The sequence continues at coordinate 137,791 of LDAU01000003.1, forward strand.
TAAAATAATTTTTAATTTCTTATTTCCATATAACTTTAAAAAATATCAAACTACCATATAACACAAAAAAATTATAATTAATTTTTAAATACACTACTTTTATATATAATAATTTAGATACCTTAAACATTCCTTCTTTATATCTATCATAAAGTTATTCGAATGACCAATATTTTTCTATATGGCTTTATTTATACATATTTTTTATCAAGCATGGCTTTTATTTTTTTTAATAACTATTTTTAGCAAAAAATTAATAAAATGAAATAATAAATTAAAAATATGATAAACATTAAAATTTATTATTATAATCTACTTTTAATAAAAATCTTCAGAACTGTAGTCTTTGTACTCTATTTCATCAATCTCCTAAGGACAATTTTTTAATAATAATTGGCATGTATTTGTGTATGCATATTTATTTTTGTACCAATCTTTTAATTAGCTAAAATATGTTCTGTCTTTCTTTTTAATTTTCTCTATTTTTTCTTCTGCGCTCTCAGACCTATCAAATTAATTAAAATATTTAATAAAATATCCAAAACTTTAAAAAATTAATACTATAAAAAACTAATAAACATTTTTAAAATCCTACTTTTTTTTAAAATTTATAATAATTTACATGTTTTTATGCTGGAATCTGTCTTATTTTAATTTCAAAATTGTTTTTGCTCTTTCTTTTCCTAGTACAGGAGTTATTTCCTTTATATCTGCAGGATCAAAATATTTTACTTATTTTTCCTCTCTTTTTTATTCCATATCTATATCTTTTTTTGTTTTGTTTTGTTTTTATTTTATTTTGTGTTTTTTAAAGTTCACCAAATATATTTTTTAATTATTAATAAATTTAATCATTAATATCTATCTATATTTCTAATATATGTATTCTTAGCTTTAATTAAAATTTTAAAATATTCACTGAAAAAGCAGTAAAAAATAAATTACTAAAATTCAAAATTTAGTCTTCAATACTTAATAATTGTAGTAATCTTAGCAATTTTTATAAAGGAATTAAGAAAAAAATATTATAATTTAAATTATTCAATTATTTAAATATAATATAATAACCCAATTTAAAAAAAACCTAAAATATCAAACTTTCCTACACCTATAATTATTGTGTAATAACAAAGATACAAAATTGATAATACACAATTACTCCATATTCTTCCTAATAATGAACTTTAAACTAAATTAAAACTCTAAAATAAGAATCATACTATAAAATAAAAAAACAAAAAATAAAAAATAATAGTTCAAAACCAAAAAAACAACCTACCAAAACCAAAAAAAAAATGTAAGAAACCTTATAATCTCCAAAGCATAATTCTACCCAAAAACTGCAAAAATAAACCAAAAGCTCTTTTAAAAATTAATTTATTACTCAATCTTTAATTTCACCTGAAAATAATTTAATCATTAACAATATTGATATTAATAATTAAGACAATGATGAAAAAAATAAAGACAATATAAATAATGATAATAAAAACAATAATACAAAATATAGTGATTAAAAAAATAAGCAAATCAATAATAAAAATAATTAAAATAAAAATTATATTAATATTAATAATAATTACCCATATTTCCAGCCTCTTTTCCCATTTAACATTATATTTACTTATTTAACTATAATAATAAACAATTTTTTATGGAGACACATTGCTATAGTATAAACTATTTTCAGTTTTATAGAAGAAACATTACATATACTTTATTTATAATTCAAATAATTTGCATATGTGGCTTCTAGTCTTATTATGTAAAGTATTTTATATAATATTATTTAGTATCATGAATAGTTATTATGGCATTTTGGAAAAATATTATTTTGTGTTGTAGGCTTTATATTTGCGCTAAATTTAATTTTGCTTTAGCATGTGTGTGGAAGATTCATTATTCTAACTTTTAAATGATCATATTTTTATTGCTATGTAAGAAGAAATAGATTTGTATTAATATTGGAATTAAAAAAAATTACATAAAAATTGAAAAAATAATCGAAAAATTAAAAAAAATTGAAATATTGAATGACTTAAAAAAAAAATTATAAAAATTAAATGAAAAAAATATGCTATTGTAATTTTTATATAATTACTTATTAAAAATGTTTTTATTCAAATAATAATAATCTCGGTATAAATTTATAAAAAAACTAAATTATAAAAATTAGATTCTGTATATATAATTTTATATAAAATTTAAAATGTATATTTGATATAATTACTAATATTATGGCTATATTTTAAAATAAATAATTCCATTTCAAACAATTGTACTTAAACTTAACATAATAGAAAATAGTAATTATAATTGTAATTGTAAATACAATTTCAAAATTAATTAATAGCTTAACATTTATAAAATAAAAAAAAAAAAATCCGTTTTTTAATTAAAATTTAAAAAATGTTAAACAATAGAAAATTTATCCTAATTATTGTAGTTTTACTAATTTTAGGTAAAGTTGTCTAATCATAAGAACCTAACTTATTTTATGCTAAATTTGATAGTTAAGTAAATAAAATAAATATTTTTTTTTACAAATAATTATTTTATATTTTAATCTTATTATTTATTATATATTTTAAACACAGTTAGTTGATATTGCATGGTGTGGAAGTGATCATCAAAAGTTTGATACAGAGCAAATTGTTCAGCTAACAGGTATATTTTTCATTCTAATATAAATAAAATGGATAACACAACCATAAAGCTTTTAAAAATAAAATAAAAATAAAAATAAAAATTACAATAATTATAAATAAACAAAAAAAATAAATATAAAATCTTTTTAATTTAAAATTAAATATGTAATAATAAATACATAAATTTTATAACAAGACTATAACGACAGAGAAACCAACAGAGTTTTCGTCCAAGATATAAAAGGATAAATATTTTACTCTAATGATCATGGTGTAACATGGATTAACTTATAATAATTCATGGCAAACAGATCTTAAGATATAACTGGTGTTAATATATAAGATATAAAAATAAGTCGTAAAGATCCTACAACGGTTTTTCTTTTTGGGGAACAAGGAACAAGGTAAAAAAAAATATTTTATTTATATATAAAGCTGTATATTTTATGTATATTAATTTAAATATATTTATAATTTCAAATTGAAGTATAAAATTAAAAAAAATTTTATATTTTGATTTTTATATATATTATAAATTTATAAAGAGTTATTTTTTCTCTTTTTTTAGTTTTGTTTTGAAAGATTGTGGAAGTGAAATCCGAACTTTTAGACATGATCCTGAATTAAACAATTTCAGATTAAATAGATTTCACACAGATTACATTTTGGCCATGAAAGACATGCCTTGTGATGAAGAATATTAAAATGATTGTGATCTTGATAAAAAAGACATACTTGTTTCTTATGATTAAGGTCAAAGTTGGAGAAAAATTTTATCAAATGCTATTGATGTATATTTATAATAATATATGAAAAGAAACATAAAAATAATAAAACTTAAATTTAATTATAATATTATTATTTTTATAATAATATAAAATATTTTTTTTATTTTTAAGGCATAATGGGACCACTCACTTTTTTAAAACCAATCATATAAAAGAATTGTCGCTACAATAGTTGAAAATAATTCATAAATCCTATACTATTCAGATAATGATTTTTAAACTAAAATTTAAATAGACACCGATATTGAATCCTTCTTTTAAGATTAACATTATCTTTTTGCAGTAAAGGCTTTAAAGTAAGAAGAGCACTATTAATTAAAAATAGCTTCTTTAGATGGAGATCATCTTACATAACCATTATAACTAAGCGTAAAAATAAATTACATCATAATGCTTTAATAATAATTTTTATATTATTTAAAATACTATATTCATAAAACTTTATATACAAATTAAAAAAAAGAAGTTAAAAAACAAAAATTTAAAATATTTATTAAATTAATAATATAGAAAGCCGTTATCCCAGGAAGCAATATAAAGTAACACTCATTCTAAATACTAAGAAGTGAAAATGACATAATTTATCTTTCAGTTAAATTTAAAAGACACGATATCGATAGATCTATGTTATATATAAGTGATGTTTCAGGTATAAATTACGTTAAAAGCTTGGCTAATCTTGTTACTGACGAATCAAGTGCAGTAGATTTTATGTCCGCTGATTCTGCTGAGGGAGTTCATATTGCCAACATATATGACCCTTAAGCTTATAAATTTGAATTAGGAGATGCAAAAAAGTAAAAAATTATTATTAATATATATTTTTATTTATTTATTTTTTTAAAAAAAGCTAAAAAAGTGATCTTAAACTTATTAAAACTAAAATATCATATAACAATGGTGGTGTTTGGAGAGATATTTAATACCCTAAATATGATTATAGCGGAAATGAAATAAAATGTAAATTAATAGAATTTTTTAATGCTTGTTTTTAAATTATTTATTAATTTTTTAAAGTTATTTTTTTAATTTATCTAAGGTGAACAATAATAATGCTCTTTGAACCTTCACAGTGTCGTTAATAAATCATTTTAAGGTATATTAGCTCCAGCTATGGCGCCTGGCATGATGATAGGTATATATTGAATAAAATTATATTCTATAATATTTAATATACATATATTATAACATATATTTATAGATAAATATTATAAATATTAATATAGGTATTGGAAATGTCGGAGTGTATTTAGATAATGATGGATAATACAGCAAAACTTATCTTTCTAATGATGGAGGATTGAACTGGTAAGAAATTTATGATAAGGCAACAGTATATGCCATTGGTGACAGAGGTTCTGTTATTGTAATAGCACCTTCATTTTAAAAAACAGATTCAGTTTTATATTCTTGGGATTCAGGAAAAACTTGGAAAAAATAAATAATATCTTAACAACCTATAAAAATAAGAGCTATAATGAATGAAAATTCGAGTACATCATTAAAATTTTTAATATTTTCTACCAGATAATTGGATTAAGATAGAAAACCTTTCCAACTTATATTTACTTTGGACTTATCAACTATACATCAAAGGGAATGCTAAGGGTAAAAAAATTTCTATTAAAATAACTTTTTACTTTAAATTTATATTAAATAATATATAATATAAAATATTAAACATACTTATAAAAAAGTCATGATAATGTAAACTCTGTTAATAGTGATTATGAAATTTGGACCCCTCACTATTTTAATCCTTCTGGATGTGTTTTAGGATAAAAAATTTCATACATAAGAAAAATACCTGGAAAATAATGTTATAACCCCATAAAAATTAGTTAAGAGCATAAAACAGAAGAAACTTGTGCCTGTACAGAATAAGATTGGGAATGTGATAGAGGTTATGAAATGGATTTGGCAACCAATACATGTGTCCCTAATAAATCTGTTTAATAATACTTAAATTAATTATAATCATATAATTGTCTTGGAAGCTATTATATGCCATCTGGGTACAGAAAAATCCCAGGTGATAAATGTATTGGTGGAGTGATGAAATAGGGTCAATATTTTCCCTGTCCTTAGGAATAATAAAATTCTTAAAACTAAATGCAATAAAATGGAAATAGTAACTAAAATTAAAACTAAAAAATATCTGACCCTTAAGGCCAAAACTTGAACCCATAATAAGCATCTTAAAATGTTTACAGTGAATCTTCTTATAATTATTAAAATACAAATTAATAGACTACCTATTCTTCATCATCAAGCAATTCTAATTATAATTAATAAAATAATGAGATTCCATCTTTAAATGATTTAAAAAATAAAAATTAATAAACTGTAAGCTAATAAAGTACTAACTAATAGCAATAGCAACAATAATAATAAAATGTATACAATTAGTAAGACATAATTAATAAAAATTATTAATAAAAACAAGTTTATACAGCTGATGAGCTAGGTGCAAATAAACCCCAGGTTTAATCTTATAATTAAGCATATTCAGAAAGTGATAACTAAAATTAAAATACCTAATAAAGTCAAAGCTAATAATATGTTTAAAACTCAGATAATTACTAAAATCAAGAAAACACTTAATAAGAATAAACTCAGAAAAATAATACATCATTATGGACTTATATCATTATAATAATTATTTTAATTTTCCTTTACATTAGAAGAAAATAAACATTTGCTTTAATTGGCAATTTATATGAAAAAATTTCTAATTTAAAATTATCTTAAGTATAAAAACAATAAAAAAAAGGATATGGAAGTATTTCCTCTAGTGAAAATCAAACTTTAAACAGTTAAAATAAAGATAAAAATACATCATATTTGGACTCAGAAGATGAAGAATAATTATGAAAAAATTTTTATTTCATATAACTGTTAAAAAAAATTACATTTTATTATGCTTATCATTTTTTATAAATAGATAAATATTCATTAAAAACAATATCATTTTAATTATTACACTTTAAAATTTGATCATATATTTTAAAAAAATGGTAACAAATTAAGATATCTTAATTTAGATTGTTACATTATCCTAGAGAATAAATATAGAAAACAATAAATTATTTTAAAAAGAATAATTCTTTAAAATATTACTCATTTTTATATTATAAATATAAATGATAAGCTATTAAAATCAACTAATAATAAATTCTTTATAAATAAACATAAATAAAATCTTATTTTAAATAAAAATAAATAATATTTAGAAAATAAAAATAATTAATAAATGACCACCAATTCTTCTGTACATAGACTGTAAATAAAAATAAAATATACATATAACAAAATTCATATATTAATTTTCAAAAATTTTAAAATAGCAAAACCCCTATATAGTCAGTTTCTTTAAATCCTTCCGATTTAGTTTTCCCATTTGTTTAAAATAATTATATGTATTCTTCATTATAAATAACAAATACTTCCAATACAAGCATAGCATTTAAAGTAATAAATTTTAGATAAAATACCTTAAAAATAAAAGCATACAATTTTTTGTTTGTTTTTGTATCCATCTATATTAATAATCTTTTATTACATATTTATAGATCAATTATTATTAATTCATAATTTAGTGGATAAAAAGCATGTTAAAAATTAAAAATTTTAAAATAAATTAATTATAAATTTATTATAAATATGTGAAAAATGAATATATTTAGTAAAAACTCGCAATAATAATGAAGATTATTAATAATAAAATTTTACAAAATTTTTTCATATGATTAAATTAATTCCAAATGTTCAAAGTATTGGTAATATTTATAATTATTAATTAAATATAGATAAAATCTACATAGCCTAAAATTTACCTTGTAAAACCGAATATTGGAATTATCTTATCATAAGATTCTAAAACAATAAATTTTACGTTACATCATTAAGTTTTGACCTAGTAGCCATTTTAAGATAAATTGTAATTACAAGTATTACCATTAGGAAATGAGTATCTGGTAAACAAAAAATATTTTATTGATACTAATTGAAAATAAATATATTTAGATTTTTAAAAAAAAAATGTTAAAAAAATATAATAGTATTTGTTAATTATTTCATTTAATTTGTAGAACCTAAAAACTGAAGAATAGATTGATCAATTAATGAAATAGCCAGAAAATTCGCATAAAATATAGTATGGGAAAATATAAGTTTCAATTGCTGGATAATAGCCTATTATTCCAAATTCTAAAAATATAAATTCCAATAATAATTTTAATGTCAATAGCCAAGTTTCCTAAACTGATAGAAAATTGGTACAAAAATTACTTTTTTTTATAAGTGGATGAATTAAATAATTTTCAAAATCTAAAAATTTCATAATTTTTATTAGGGTCAATCGATTTACCAATCAACACATAATTTAAAATTCCAAAAAGAAAAATAAATATACCTTCTTGATGCAAAAAAAATATAAGAACAGTATAATAATTACAGTTTAAAATGCGAATTTTTATTAAATTACATAGCTGAAAAAGAAGAAGACATTGTAAAATTATTTTTTAATATTTTATGAATTTTATTATAAATTTAAACATTGATTTAAATTATAAAATTGTGATAGAAAACTTTATAAAAAGAAATTTAATTTTTAAAAACAGACGATTAATAACCTACACCTTAATAAATTTCAAGTAATTATTATATTTTATTTAATATAATAAAAATTAAATATAACAATCTAATTAATTAATTTTTTTTAAAAAAGAATAAATAAACAATATTAGAAACTAAGCTATGTACATTATAATTGGAATCATTTTAGGAATAATTATAAATTTATTAGGTTGATATAAAAAAATACTAATATACCATTTCATTAATATAAACTTATTTATTTATTTCATTAAATTAAAAAATATATTTGTATCGATTAATAAAGAAAATAAAAAAATTTTCTCCAAATTCATTCTAATTTTTACACTTTTATATCATAAATTTAAAAATGTTGAATTAACTTAAAAATATACTGTCAAGTAACTCATTTATTAAAGTAATATTTTTTTGATAATATTTCAATAGTAAAATTATTTTAACATTCATTAATATAAATATTTAAATAAATTATAATATTATAAATTTTAAATATTAAAGTAATAATAATTTTATCTATATACAAGATTATTATGTTAGATACTCATACTTTACATAATTATTTTAATTAAATACGTTAATTTTGGGCTTTTTAATTTTTAAATGCTTTAAATTTTAATTTTTTTAATTTTCCCATAATAAATAAAAAATATAATCAATTCCAATAAAAAATTAATGGAATAGATAAATAATATCATATATTAATAAAGAAACTTTAATTTAAACATAATAATATTTCATATTATAATTAAAATTTTTACCCATCATTGAAAAAAAAAAAAAATTATAAAAATAATAAATTAACCAAAAAAAAAAAAATATATATAAAAAAAAATACAAAATAAAATAAAAGTTAAATGTAAGATCAAAAACAACAAATTAGCTTCAATTCTAAAAATATATATTCATAATAAGAATTCCCCCTTATTCCCCCCGAAGCCTTCAGATATTTCCCTACAAGTATTTATTTCACATTTATTTTTTTATAAAAAAACATATAAAATAATAGATAACTCTTATTTTTTTAAAAAAAATCATTTTAAAATAATATATATAAATATTGAATTATCATTTAAAATTAACATTAATATGATAAAAATCTTATATAATTTTATTTAATAGCTTATATTAATTTTATTTTTTTTCATTAGAGTAAGAATAAATAGAAGGTGAAGGTGCCTCTGCTTTAAGAAGAATTTTTGAAGGATAAGTTGAATACAGTATTTTTGAAAAAGAATAATTATAATAATTAGAATTAGCAATCAGAGGACAAGCCTTAAAATTAACAGAATGGTAAAATTTACAAAAAAATAAATAAGTTTATTTAATTTCTATAATAATATCATTTATTTTATAAATTTTCTATGCAATTAAATAACATTTTCAATAGTTTTTTCTTATCGCATATATTTAAAGTATTTTTTTTTTTTTGAGAACTATTTTTTGTGCTAATAGCCTGAAATTTAAACAAATAACTGAAATTATATATTAAAATTTTATATGAGACTATTAAAAATACAAATTACTGAAAATATAGCTTAATTTATTAAAAAATTTTTGAAACAGAAAACATATATTTTCTTACTATATATTAATTATTATAAATTATTTAAACTATTGAATTTTTGTAAATTATTTAAATAAAACCAAAGAAAATTAAATAAGTTTAACAATTTTAAAAAATAAAATGAAATTAATAAAAAAAAATATGGTTTCTTAATATAATCATTTGTTATAAAAATTACTAATTAAACTATTTATTATGAATATTAATTTTTACTTTTAAATTTAAGGTGGTCAAAATGCAAAAAATTGAGATTTTTATATGCCAATAAATTTAATATAGATAAAACTATAGAAACTATAGATAAACACCAGTAATGGAGAAATGAAATTTTACCTTTAAAAATTACTGATACAGCAATGGAATTAATTGTAACTTATTTACTTTAATTAATAAATTTAATGAAAAATTAAACTTTATAACAAATTAAAATTTATTTTAAATTATATATAATAATTAGTAAACTGGAGCTATATATCTACACGGACATGATAACAGATTTAGACCAATTATTATTATTGATATCAGTAAACTAAAAAAAAATGTAACATATATATACTAAATTTATCTTTATAATATTTTTAATAGTTTATAACATAAAAATATATTATAATTAAAAAAAAAAGGTATAACTTATTTATTTATAAATTTTTATTTTTTTTAGGTTAAATTAGAAACTATTTGTGAAGGAATGACCTACTTCTTTGAATTCATACTTGAAAATGTATTTTTACCTGGATAAATTGAAAATTGGATTGTAATTTTAGATTTAAAAAAATGTGGGGCCACTTAACTTCCAATCAATAATATAAAAGGATTAATGTCATTTTTACAAAGTAATTACAGATCTAGAATGTATAAATGCTATATTGTCAATAGTACCTGGACTATGTATAAAAATTAATAAATAACCATTTTTTTTTTTAGTTATCAAATTATATAAAATACTATCGATTTTATTAATATTAATTAATACATTTTTCATTAAAAATTTTATATTAGAACTGGTGTTTGGAAAATGGTTAAATAATTTTTGATGTAAAATACTATAAATAAAATTAAATTTGAAAGCAATGAACCTAAAGGCCTTTTTGAACACTGTCATCCTTCTTAAGTTGAATAATAATATGGTGGAACTGCTCCTAATAAAAATAATAATTATTGGTAAAAAAAAATTAATAAAAAATATTTAAATTTTTTATTTATATATGTTTCATTAAAAATTGTTTAAATATTATATCTATAATAATTAAATTTAACGTTTCAATTTATAATTAAAGGCCTGCCGAAAGACCTTCAAAATTATTTTGGATTCCTTCTGATGAGCCCGAAAAAATTTTAGTTTCCTCCGAATAATATATTAATTAATATAGAAATAATAAATTAGATGGAAATAAAATTGCTCTCGAATAATTAGTAGAACCCGATAATTATTAATTGAAATTAAAATATATTTAAGAACCAATTCTTAATGAAAACGGTAGATCTTTAGATAAATAAACTAACTAAAACCACGCTTTTAATTTTAGAAAAGGAAATTTATAAATAGAAGATATAGTTTAAGAAAAAGAAATCTCTCAAAAATTAATGATTGTTAATGCTAAAGAATATTTAGAATGATTTATTTTTCATATATTTTCCTTTTTTTTTATTTTTTTTTTATTTTTAATGCTTACACTTATGAACACAATATTAATATAAAATAATTTATAAAAAAAAATTAAAATTATTTTTTCCCCTTTAAAATTTATTATAATTTAAAATTACATAAAAATTATTTTTACTTTTTATTATAGTTTTAATATTAAAATATAGAATTTACTGAATTTAATTATTAATTATTATTATAAATGTATATTTTAGATTTTATCTAGTAATTTTACTATTCACTTATATACAATTAAATTAAATATATATATATTAATTTGTACCGTAATTTTTATAATAAATTAAATAAAATAAGAATTGTTTTAATAACTTTATTATAAAATGAATTAATAGTTCAATTTCTTTTACTCTCAAATTAGAAAACATTTTATCGAGTTATTACACTTATAAATGACGCTAAATTTTTGGATTTTTTACAAAATTATTTATAAGCCTTAATTTTTTTAGTAAATATATTATAATATTTTATTACAGCACGAAATAAATTTATTTATATATATATACAAATTTATATGTATATACATATATTAATGATAATAAATATAATAAATATTATTATAATAGATCTAAAAGAATATTATAATAAATACATATCATATTAAAATATTTCATCAATTAATAATGTTATATATATAATGATAAATAAAATTTATATATAATATTATCTTCAAAAGGAGTGTTATTCTCTATTCCATATCAATATAAAACACTTATTACCTATATAATTAACAAAGAAGCAAGTAAAAAATAATAAAAACAAAATAAATTAAAAAAATTAATTGCGAAAAAACAAAAAAAAACTATAATACCCCTTATTCTAATTAAAAACAAAAAAATAAAATAAATATTATAAAAATAATTTATAAACCTAAAAAAAAAAAAAAAAACATAAAAACCCAAATAAAACCAGTAAAAAATTCACATAACCTACTTAACAACTAAACCTTCATATTTATAAATAAGAAAATGAGCCTAATAAGACCCCCTTCATTTTTCGACAGCGAAAATCTTCAAAAAGCATCTTTTTGGGAAAAACCTTCCAAAGACCAATAACATTTAGACCAAATTCAACCTTTTTTAAAAGGTGTCTTTTACAAAAGGTCCAAAAAAAACGGAGTCACTAAGAAAATCTACCTTTATTTAGATGAAAGATATTTATACTACCTTAAAGATAATTATAACATCAAAGGGGTAACTGATATGACCACCCTCAAACTTGAATTATTTGTTAATGTCCCTCCCAGATCAGTAGATGAAAAATTTAATTTATAAATGAATGGTTTCAAATTTTCTAAAAACTAAAGAGGAATCGATATTTTTACCCCAGACGATAATCTTTATAAAGATTGGAAAAAAGTAAAAAAAAATGTATATATTATTATCACTCTTCAAGGGTAAAAGGTTGGATTTTTCATAGATAAATCAAAAAAAACTGAAAAAATTATAATTTTATTATAAAAATAGTAAATGTTTTGAAAAATTAATAATTTGGAAACTAAAATTTCAATTTAAATATATATTATTTAATTTATAGGTCTTAAATTATAGAACAATTTAAACAACATTCCATGATGAATTTATGGTAACAAAAATGATCGGAAAAGGAAGTTTTGCTAAAGTTTATTTGGCTACTAAAAAAGAAAATAACCTTTAATACGCTATCAAAGCTTTCAATAAAGAATTTATGCTTGTAAATAAACTAAAATTATAATAAAATTTATAAAAAATATTATAAAAATTTTAAATATTAGTTATATTTTTACTTTAATATACTTTATCATATTTTAATTATTTTTTATAGTCAATACAAAGCATTATTTTTTCTAAAATATTCAAAAATTTTAAATAAAAACATTCAAAAATGATACCCTACTAAACTAATTTTTTTAATAAATATAATAAAAACATATAAACTAAAAAGTAAATAGTTAAACCCATTAAATTTAATATAAAATATAAATTAAAAAACTAAATAATTATATACCATTATTAACTTATTTTTTCCGCTTAATTAAAGGCCCAACACAAAGGAAAAGAGTCTCTAATTAACGAAATCGTGGTAATGAGGGCCCTTCACAATGACCACCTTATCCACTTATACGAAGTTTACGAAACTTAAAATTCTATTTATTTTGTAGTAGATCTTCTGGCCGGAGGAGAGCTTTTGCACAGAGTAAGAGGAAAAGAACATTTTAATGAAAGAGATCTTAGAATTATGACTAGAAATATGTTGTTGGCCCTCGCCCACTTGCACGAAAAATAAATCATGCACAGAGATTTAAAACCAGAAAATCTTTTGTTGAAAACCAAAGATAATGATTATGAAGTCGTGGTCGCCGATTTCGGACTTGCTACTTTTATTAATTAAGAACATATTCTTTTTAAAAGGTGTGGAACCCCAGGCTTTGTTGTAAATATTTAATTTATAAATAAAATTTAAAAATTATTATTTTTATATTTCTAATTATTATATGTTATATAATTTATATTTAACCAATAAAATATAAAATTTAACTAATTATTTATTTAATTTTTTTAGGCTCCTGAAGTTTTGTAGTTTAAAGTAATTTCTATTTTATTTTATAAAGTTATCTATATTTAGTGTATCATATTGTTGAAATAAAATAATTGCGTATTATTAAATAACACCAAGAAAATAAAATATAATATAATCTTCACAATATAAAAATCTATATTAAAAAATTTATTAAAATTAGTATAATATTTTAAAATCCATAAAATTTACATTAAATTTTATTTATTTATTAATTTTTACAGGAAGGAGACCCTTTATACGGATTAAAATGTGATATTTTCTCTGTAGGTGTCATTTTTTACCTTTTATTAACTGGAAGACAACCCTTCCAAGGCAAAGACTATAAAGAAATTCTAAGAGCTAATAAAGCATGCAAAATAGATTTCTAACAAAAAGAATTGGTAAATATCTCAAAAGATGCCCTCGAACTTCTTTAAGCTATGCTTTAACCCGACCCTAATAACAGACCCTCAGCTCTCGAATGTCTCAATTTTTCCTTCCTCAAAAAAGACGGAATTTCCCAATAATAATTACAATCTTCAATTAACTTAAGAAATTATGAGGTAGACTTTGTTTATAATGTGAGAAATAAAGTTATGGACAGTCAGGAATTAACTGGTTCTATGTAATTATAATAAGGCCACAATTCCGGAATAACTGGCTAAACCAATACAATTGGCTCATTAGGTTGTTTAAGTAGTTCTAGTTTGGTCGATAACCAAAGAAACGTTCCTACTCCTTAATAATCAAAATTCGCTAAATAATATTCCATAGACACTAAAATTTAAGAAGAAGGACTTTCACCCAGTGCCCAATCAGTAGACAAAAAAAAATCCGGAAAAGATTTTTATAAAATGGCTATATAAAATAATATATATAAATAACCTAATTCATAAAAAGAAGAAAGAAAAAAAGATAATGAAAGCGATTAAGATATAGGTCAAGAAGACACAGGTTTATCAAGGACTATAGATAAAATGAATTTCTAAAACGTTTTAAGACACGCTCCTTCAAAAGAGGACTATAAATGAGACTGAAATTTACATAATAATAATAATTATAATAAAAATTAATAAAAAAGGTATTAATAAATATAATTATTATAACAATAAATTTTAGTAATTATTGGTTATTAAAAAAAAAAATTGTAGTAATAATAATAAAATATTAGAAAGTGGAATTAAAAATAATCGATAAAAAATTAGTCAGCTTGTGAATAATTAAAAATTAAAAAGCCTTGTTAAAATATTAATTTTTATTTATTTATTTTATTATAAATACAATTATTTTTTCTTCCAAAATATTTATTAACATAATTATAATATAACTTTTCATATACTATAATATTAAAAATAATTATTATAAATACTTTCATATGCTATTTTTTAATTTCTTTTAAAAAATTTTAAATCATCCTGTAAAAATAAAAATATATAGATTATTAGTTTATTTATTTTTATTTTTAATAATTTTAGGGAAAAAAACAATTCACAATTCCTTTTTTTTAATTTCATAGTTTACTTGTTTTATTTCACTTATTTCATTTTCCCTAAAAAAAATAAAAATATATTTTTTTACTAATTTTTACAAATATATTTTTTATCTAATTTGTTTACATAATTGATAACAATGCTGAAGTTTATGCCAATTTTCCAAAAAATCTTATTTAACCAGGTTATTATTCAAAAAGTGCGTATTCTAAACCTAATGATATAGCTTAGTCTAATATTTTATAATCATTATTTAATTTATGTTTCAAAAACCCATAGCTTACCCATTAATTAACGTAATTAACTTATTTATTGTCATTTTCAACACTAAATTATTTTTAATACTCTAAAATAAATTTAGCAACTTTTTTTGTCTCTTCATTCAGTTCATATTTTTTACTCCACGAATCAATTTTTAACTCACAGAATTCTAAAAAATTTAACTAATAAAAAATATGTAAAAAAAATTTATAATTTTTATTTTATTTTTTAGATATTACATTAAAAACTTTCATACTACTTCCAATTTTACAAAAACTCATCAAAAATATCAAACCTAAAATCCATATAATTATAGCAAAAATCTATATTTTTCTATCCCAATTTCTGTTTCAACTCAGGCTCTTAAAAACCATCAACCAAATTTTTCATCAAAATTTATTCTTAATTTAAAGATCTTTAAAATTATTTTTTAAGTACATATTTGCTAACCCCAGATATATCCAACAATTTTTTAGAAACTGGACTATTACTTATAAGTAAAATATTTACATTAAAATCAATATATAACTGTTTCAAACTTAAACATAAGTAACATTTAGGAACATTATCTATTTTTATCAAGAATAAATAATTTAAAAAAAAATTAAAAAAATATATAATAATTGAAGTATATTTTTCAACTTAATTAATTCATATATAATCAATATTTATTATTAAATACATATAAATTTTATATAATATAATTTAATATAAATTTTTTTTATTATAATAATTTTATTTTTTTAACATGTTTACTTGAATAAGTATAGTCTTCTTAATTAGCTTTTTCAAAATGGTCAATTATAATAGTTGGAGGATTTTCGTGCTTTTTGTTCAACCAGTCATAAAATGGCAAATAATTTATATTTTTCAATAATTTTTCTATATTTTCCTAATCTTCGGAATTTTTTAAATCAATATACATAGTTTAACTAATATCATTGCTAATTAATCTTTCTGCCAATTTTTAAACTGCAAAAGTTTTACCTGTCCTTGCCTCTCCGGCTATTAATGCAAAAACTGGACCCATTTTATTTTTTTTGTCAAATTTGAATTCTAAGTTACTTTCTAAAAGATCTAAATAATCGTTTACATCCGGAATCTATTAATATTCTTATTTAATATTTTCTTTTTTAAAACTATTAATTTTAGGAGGCTTATACAATTACTCTTCTAATCCTATCACACTTGTATCCGGTTATGGCTCTTTTTATATTCATTAATTTAAAATATATATAAATGAAATAAAAATATAAATAAAAATAACTAAAAATTATTTTAAATGAGTTTTTCTGTTTGGTAAAAGCTTCTTGAAATATTCTTTTGTTTAATTTTAATATATAATTAAATTACCTGAAATTTTTTAATACAATAAAATTATAGCCAAAAATCCTAAATTTACTAATAAAATTATTTTTTTCTTATCAAATCCCATATTTTTGTTACTACTAACGAATATTGACCCACCCAATATTAAAATAGTTGAAATAATTACAAGCCAAGACATATTTTAATAGTTTTTATTTATTTTTGAAATTTGTAATAAATTATTTATATTTTATTTATTATATTACATCAGAAACAAAATTTAAAAATTAAATAAAATCTAATTACATTAATTAATTGATAATATTAACTCCCAAGGCTTAATATATAAAAAATTTACTATAACTTTTCTTATATTAAAATCAAATTCATAATAAAACATCTAAATTTTCATCATCCAAGTTTTCTTAAAATTATTTTTACAATTTAGCCTTCATATTATCAGCATCAATGAATCTCGGTAAGCAATTTGCATATTTATCATACTAAAATATAAAAATTAAGAATTTTTGTAATAATAGCATTAAAAATTTTATTATTTTTAATTTCAAAAATTTTCTTACCCCTGTTTCTTTAGATCTTGTCAATATTTCATTAAATTAAGGAATAACAAATAACATAAATGGAAACATTAGCATACCATAAATTGTTTTTACTAAATATAATATTTATTTAACCTACCATTCTTCCTGTTTATCTAAAAAAATATACATTACAACGAATAAAAGTGCACAGAATATAACGACAAATAAATCATACAACATAAATCCTTAAAAAAATTTCATAACATAAATCAAATTTATTTTTTAATTATTTTACTTTACTCATATATTTATTTTTTTATTTTTAAATCTAATTTATAAGTCATATTCTTTTTTATTTATTTTATCTTATTTTACCTTTTAGTCTTCCTCCTTTTTCTAATGTAAAGGTGCAACAAAAACATTTATGTTCTTTATTTCTCACATAATCATCTTTAACATGTTTAACATATAAGTCTTTCCATTTTCCTTTGTTTTCAGCACATTATAAAAATAAAAACGATAACCAACACATAAATATTATAAGAAAAAATCCAATTGAATCATCTATAAATTATATTTATTGTAACTAATTGTATTAATATATATTATTTTTGCATTAAATATATAATTTTTCGTAATTTTTACTCATTCATTTATTATATGTTAAATAATTACATAATTCTGCTTTAGGGCCACTTCTTTCACATCTTTGTAAATCATTTTCATTTTAGTAATTATTCAAAGAAGCGCAAAAATAGAATTAAAGCATACCTCTTATAGTACTAATACATCCCACAGATAAAAACTAAAAGGCCTTAAATTCTAAGATATACTATAAAATATAAAAAATAATTTTAAATAATATACAATAATAAATTAAATATTTTTATAGATTAAAATTTGTTTATAAAAATTTAAATCACTCTTATTAACTACCACTCATCTCTTTTGTTTATAGCCAAAAATATCAGTACATAGAAAAAATTGTTTATTGATAAATATGAAACCAATTTTAAAAGCTAAAATAAATAATACTACGGTTATCTAATCTACCACCAAAATGATCTATCATATGGTTACATTGTATATAAATAAAATCTTTATAAGTGATAAAATATATTCAATTAGCAACACCAGTGCCTTTTTTTATTTGCCCCATCCTAAAAAAAAATATATATAATAAACATTATAAAAATCAATATTAACTAGATAATTATTTATAATAATATATATAATGTATACCATTATATTTTCTTCTTTTATTTCGGCTACATCAATAGCTGACATTATATTATTCTATAAAAGTTCCCTTTAAAAATTATTGATATATAAATTTATTATTGAATAATTCTAATATTTATTTTAAATTATTATAAAATTTTAATTTTTTTATTTTATACCAATTTTCATCCACTACATCATCAACCACATCTTAAATACTTTCTGGCTATAAAAATAATTTTAAAAATAAATAATAAATTATATGATGATCATTTATACTTTTATCTATTTTAAAGAATTTAATTTTTTATTTTATATTACCATATCTGGATCTTTCAAATAATTTTTAACTTTAGGCCTAGATTTAATCAAAATTTTTTCGATTTATATCTACACCTTTTTTTTAAAATATTCTTTTAATTTTAACTTATTTTTATCTATCACTTTTTGCAGTTCTTTTTATAAATTATTAAAATTGCTTTAAACATTTTAACTAGCTGCTTTCAGTTATAAAAAAGCTTCTTTTTTATATAAATCCAATTTTTCTTTCTTTTTTTTAAATAAAAAATTAAAAAAAATCTTAAAAAATTAATTATAATAGCCTGTAAAAATTAAATATTCAATAAAAAACAGACTGAAAGTTTTTCATTTTTAATTTTTACTATATTATATTTATATTTTTCATCTTTTTTTGACTCTTGATTTTAATCAACTAATATTTTATCGCTATTAAAATTAGGTTCATTTTAAACCTAATTAAAATTCTCATTATGTGGTTATACTTATTATGAATTTATTCCATCTATTTTTAACTTTTATTGTTAAAATTCTATCTATTATTTATTTTATTATTCCTATTATGCATCCTATTTTTACTGTGTCTATTTTTTATCTTTATTTTTATTGAAAATTCCTAACATTATCAATCAAAATAAACTTAATAATATAATGTTTTTATTTTTTTTCTTTTTTTCAATTTTATTATTTGTTATAGTAATTAATATATAGGATAATAGTATAGTCATAGTGAAACTAATTATGTTATATAATTTTATAACTTTTTTTTTGTAATTTAAATAAATAAAGTGAAAATATAAATATTTAAAATTTTTATATGTATAAACAAATTATTTTTTTTTTAAATTTTAATTTATTTTTAAAATTTTAGTAGCTGCAACCCATTCTTACATATATCTTAAATAATATATGCTCTAATATTTTATAAATTACCAAACTAAATTTAAGTCAATATTATAAAGAATATAATACTATTATTTAAAAATTTAAAGTCAAAAACCAAACTGTAATTATATTATATAATTAATAATTTATATACCTCAAATCAGTAAAATTAGTTAAAATTTTCGTATTTATTTATCTATTTATATTTAACTATTTATAAATATTATAATACATAAATTTTAATTATAATAATATTATTAAAATAATTTAAATATTATTTTCACAGTTTTCATTTGGCAATTATTTTTATTATAACATAAATTTTAACCTGATTATATTTTAATAGAAAAAATAGTAATATTTAATTGCTTGTTATTAAATTTCCAAAAATATACTAATATATGTTTATCAATTATAGAAACTATTTCTATTTTATTACTAATCTGACTAATTATAATTTTATTATTATTACTGTAATTTGTGCAATTTTTTATAATTCAATAATAATTCAATATTTTATTTCTATTCTATAACCCATTTTTTTGTCATTTATTCTCTATCTTAATCAATTTACAATAAGTCAAAATTATTTTCATTTTAATAACTTTATTATTAATAATCATTGTCATTAAAGCCATAAAAAAACCCATTACTTTAAGAATTCAAAGTAGATTTCTTTTAATTTATCTATTTCAAAAATAGATATAATAACATTATTAATAATTCTTATAAAGTATTAAATGTATTTATAATATATAATTTATAACATATATATATTATATTTATATATTACAAATTATATAAATATATATATATACAAGTATTATTTTTTTATTATTTATTATTTATTTTTTACATCAAGTGCTTTAGATAAAACTCTTAAATCTTCTTTCAAATCTTTTAAAGATTAATTTTATTACTAAGTCCATTTTTTTGCAAAAGGACTCAAAACAGATATAGATTAGCTTTAACTTTTTATTTCTTATAATTGTAATTTTTTATCTTATTTACTATTTGTATTATGATAACTTTATTAGTAACAATTATAATCATCTTTTAACTATTAATGACCATAATTATTATTATTTCTACCCTTTTCATAAATTTTATTACTATTTTAACCCAATGCCATATTTTTGCTTAAATATTTTTAAGGTGTTAAATTTTATTATTATTAAAATAAAATTTCATCCAGTCCATTTAAGCTTTTCCTTTTGCTACTTCTTAAAATTTAATTTTAATTTTTATATTAAGATCTACTAGTTGAATCTATCGAATTTTTCTAATTTTTTTAAAATTATTGTAATTTTAATTCTTTTAATTTTTACTTTTCGATGTCCAAATTCTATTTTAACTCTTTGTTTTCCTAAATGTTTAAAATTAGTTAACTATTAAAATATATTAGAATTTTTGTTATTTATTTTTTATTACTAGCTCTTTCTAATAAATCTTGTTAACCATCTTTTAATATTAAATTTATATTTCATTATTTTATTTTTCCTAATTCAAAATATAATTGTCCATCCTAGCTTTATATTTTAATAATATTTCTTTAAACTATTCTTTTTCCTCTTTTTCCTAAGCCATTTTTTCAATTAAAGAACCTAGTTTTTCCTTAAATTCTTAAGACAAATCCTAAAACCCTAAATTTTTCATTTTCTTTTTCATTTATTTACAATTAATACAAATTTTATTGGTTTCTCCATTATTCTTTATTGATTTTTTTTTATTTAGCAATTTTTCATAATATATCTTTTATTTCTAAAATTTAATAAAAATTACTTATGAAAATAATAAATTTTCATTTATTGTAAATTTAGATCTCATATCTACGTTTTTACACCCAATAAAAAAAATTTTACCTCAGAATTTTACTTAATCATGTTCATTTAGTCTTCTAACAGCTTTAATTTTCTTTAATAGTTTTTTTTCTCTACATAACTACTTTAGCTTGAATTCCTATTTTATCCTCTAGAATTTTATCTTTAAAAATTAACCTCATTTATTTATCTCTAATATTAATCTTCACCTTATTATTATTAAATCAGTTTTTTCTATTATAATTATATATATTAATTATTATTATTATCATCATCATTTATTTTGCCATTACTATTTAAATCAATATTTTATCCTTATTCTTATATATTATTATTATAAAAATTTTATTCATCATCTAACTCATCATAGTAATAATTCTATTTTTAATTTATTTAGTTTCCATTCTAATTCCTTTTTTTTTAACTATCATTATCATTTTTATTTTAACTAAAATTCGTGTCATTTATATTTGGAAAATCTCCATAATTGTATTTGTTTTATATTTATTATTCTTCTCTTTAATTTTTATCATACAAATTTTCATGTTTATGTTCATATTCAAATTAATTATCGTTTTAAATTTCTTTTTCATTTTCGCTTCCACATTCGCTTTTTTAATTATATTTCTATTTTAACTAATCCTACTAACTAAAAAAATCTGTTTATAATGTACTTTTTAAAGTTTCCAACAGATTTTCCTATTCAACCTAATTCTAAATCAGTTATTCTTCTCTCATTTACAACAATTACTCTTTTTCCTCTTACAATTACTTTTGTCTTTAAACTCTTTCATTTTACTTTTACAATATTTCCTACTCTTTTTTTATTTTTTATTCAAAAATTTACTGTTATTCTTATAATAATTATTCATACCTATCCTAAATTTCTTAAAACATAGCCTCTCTTTAAGAATAATCCGAAATAACGCTATTTTAACTTTTAATTTATAAAATTTAACTGCTATTTTTTTTAACAAAATTTCCAGGAAAAACTTATTTTTTTTGCTAATCTTAATCATCTTCTTATAATATAGACTCTTAATCAGGCAAATTATCTTATTAATATATATTTTATTTATTTTAATTTTCGTTAAATTACTATTAACTTTATTAGCTTTATAAATTTTATCGATTTATTTCTTCATTTATCCTATTTTATAAATCTACACTATCTTCCACTTCTTGAACTTTTATTTGATAATTATTATTTTCTTATTTTTTTCCAAAATTATTATCATTTTAATATTTCTAATCATATTCTTATACAATAAAATTTTGTTAATAATCAGAATCTTCACTTTATTCTCTCAATTCATCTTTATTTTCTTCATTATTTAAATTTTTACTAACATTTTTAGTATTATAACTATTTGGCTGCTAATAACTAGAATGAGTTTAATTTTCTTTAATTAATTAATCTATTTATTCCATTTTATCGTCTTTGTAAATAAAATTTCTCACTTTTTATTTTCTTTTACTGTAATTAGAACCCGAAGAATTATTAGACACATTAAAATTTTAAGGAACTTTTCCTATTATTTTACCTGCATTTTTATTTTATTATTAAATAGTTTCCACTCCTTAATTTAACCTTTAAAATATTTGATTTTAGCCCTAATTTTAATTTTAATACTAATCGATTTCTTTAATTTATGCCTACTTTTAATTAATATAATCAACTTATTCTTCATTTTTTTGATTTTTTTAAAACATTTATTTTTATTATTCTTATAATAATTAATCTGAATCTTTTTTAGAAAAATTTTAATTTTATTTTTAATTTTAATTCAATTCTTAATTTTAAATTATATCTTATTCTTTGTCTAAATCTTGATCTTAATTTAAACATTAGTCTTAATTTTCCTCATTTTGAAGATCTAAATATTAGTTTTTTTATTTTTAAGACTGTTTTTTTTTCATTAATTATCTAACTTGGTCTATTAATTCTTCAGTTTAAGGTTGTTAACTTTAATTAAAAGTATGCTAATTTATTTACTTTTATATCTATTATTGAAATTATAGACTATTTTACAACCTTTAACTGTTTTATTCACCTGTTTCCTAACTTTGGAACAAAAATGGATTATTATAATAAGATTGAGAATTATTATTTGAAAAATTGTTCAAATTTAGCATTTATGATAAATGCTCAGATTATTACATATTTTATGCCAAATTTTTGTTTTAATTTTAAAGCTAATATTCATTTTATTTATTCAGATTTTTTTAATTTATTAATTCACTTAACTAAGAATTATTTATAGAATTCTAAGTAATATTCCCAAATTGACCTATAGAAATATCTTTATCAATATAAACTTCTGTATTTAGATAAGAATTTGAATTCAAATTTTAAAAATTTTAATTTTTAATATTAATATTTTAATTATCTATTTAAATATCATTCTAATTTCTTAATTTATTTAGGTCTTTAAAATAACTTTATTTTATCTTTTCTTGACTAAATTAATCTCTATTTTTTGCTAATAACTTTTCAGTTCCCCCTAAATTTTCAATTTTTAACTTAGAACTTAATTAAGTATCACTTATAGTATTCAAAACCTAATTTTATTATGTTTCATCTAATTTTTCAGTAGAAGAAATTGTTATTTACTAATTTCCACTATTAAAATTATAATTGCTTCCTAGTTGTTATTATAAGCTCGGCCCAATAGAAGATATTGTTATTTAATTCTAATTTTCATAATTTTCATCTTGCTATTATTCATTTCTCTAGGCTTAATTTTCATCTTTAATTTGATAATTTTAATTTAAATTCAAAAAATCTATAAATTAATTTTCATTATCTTTAAATTAAATATTTTTACTCTAAAATTAATTTTCTTCAATTTTATTTTATCCTATATTTTAATATTTTTCCCTATTTTCTTCTTTCTAAGAGGAGTTAGAAATAGAAGTTTACGTTAATTTTTTCTCTATTTTTGATGAATTTTATTTTAACAATTCTCCCAAATTTATCCGCCTATTAAAGCTTTCAATTCCTTCTCCATTATTTTTGTCTAAAATTTACATATTTTTTTCACCAAATTTTTCTTTAACTTGTTATTGTTTAAATTGCTCAAAATTTTGTATATTACCATAATTTTATAATTCTTCTTAGGAATCATTATCTTCAGAATTTTTTGTGTCAAATTTTTCCTATAAATCGGATAAATTTATTTACTATTAACTTTCCTCTTATTCAGTCTAAATTTGAGAACCAGATATAAATTATTCTAAATTTATTTCACTTTTCTATAAATCGCTCTCTTTTTTTTAATCTATTTTATTTGTAAATTCTAAATTAAATTTTTAAAAATATAAAGAAAATTTATAATTTTGCTAATTAATATATCAAATAAATATTTTAAATTTATTCGAATTTTTAAAGCTATTTACCCTTATTTTCCATCATTACTATCTTTGAAATTTATTTAAAATAATTTAAAAACTCTAGATAATTAATTTTATTTTTATTATATTATTGTTATTTTATTATTAGACTGTTTATTTTTTCTAATGATTTTTAAAATACAATAAATTGGTTGAATTATTTATGAATTTAAAAAAAAACGTAATACTAATTTTTAAATACCAATAATATTATATTCTATTAACATTTATTAAATAAAATATGATAAAAAGTTAAAAGTTATATATAATTTTTTATGGACTTATAAAACTGGTAAATTTTAAAGATATTTTTTGGGTTTATATTTGAGTGAGTAAAAAAAATGATATATGCTAATATAATTATATTTAGTGTTATATTAAAGATTATATAAATATCTTAGATAGCTCTTTAAAGAAGAAAATATAGATTGAGTGATATACCAGCATCTTGAATAGCTAATTTTGAGATGGTATATAAATATAGTACAAAAATATTAATATAGTTAAAAATAATGGAATATAGTGGTAATAATGCTAAAATATAGGAATAAAATGTTCGTATAAAGTGTTGATGCTAAAAATTTATTTAATAATTCGTACTATATTTTATATAAATTTATTATGTTCTTATAAGGACATTTTCGTAAATTTTTATATAATATTTTTGACTATTTTTAAAATACTAAAATAGCCCAAAAATTAATATAAAAATCTACCAGATTTTTAAGTCCGTACTCAGGTATTCTTATATATCATAATAACAAAGGTATTATTACTTTAAATATATAATTAAACTATATTATTATTCAAATATACAATTATTTTAAATATTTTTTTAAATAAATAGTAATATTAAGAATACCATATTAATTTTATATTAATTAAGATCTAATAAATATTAATATTTAATTATTAATTCATATATATTTTTTTTTCACATTCTTTAATACATCATCAGGTTTATTTTATCCAGCTATTAACTAAGAAAATATATAACCTTTCAAAAATTTTTAATATTATCGTAAATTTTTCCATTTACCACTAATTAATGATATTCTAATAAATGAAAATTTCCCCATTAATCTTAAACAACCAAGGGTCCTAAATTTTCAGATTTATCAGGATAAGTATAAAGAGGTTCTTAATTTTATTTTTATTCTTCTTATTTTTATTCAACTTCAGGTTCTTACACATATTCATAAATTTTCCCATCTTATAAATATTAATTTTCATCCAACTCGAAATAATTACCATACTAATCTTAAATGACTTTAGGAGGAAGATTTTCGCATTTATCAGGGTAAGTATAATATGGTTCTGGAATATAATGTTTTAGATATATTTCAGGAATTTACCTTTTCTCTTTCTAAAAATATTAAATAAAATAAATCAAAGTAAGTTTTTTTATATATATAAAAGTACATTTTTATTTTGATATTTATTACTTATTTTTCAAGTTTGCATGTAGAATTTATTTCTTCCTTCTATTATTTTTTTCTCTCTTATTTTTAATGAACTTTAGATTCTAGCTCACGTTCATAAATTTTTCCATCTTCTAAATATAAACTATCATCCAACTCGAAATAATTTCCAAACTAATTTTTTATGACTTTAGGAGGAAGATTTTCTAATTTATCAGGGTAAGTAAAATATGGTTCTTCAAATTCCTATTTTGGAAATAAACTACAAAAATCAAAAGGAGATTAATTTTAATTTGTAAAGTCAAATTAGCATGGAATATTAATTTCGATTTCTTTTTTTTAAGAAAATTCGGCATTTTACTTTTCCTCTCTCTAAATATTTAATAAAATAAATTAAATTAAGTTTTTTATATATATAAAAATACATATTTAATTTATTTTTTACTTATTATTCAAGTTTGCATGTGCTCTTTTTTTCATATTTCGGGTACTATGTAAATTAAAATTTTTAATATTTAATATTTAATAATATAAATATCTATAATAATAATAAATAATTTTAAGTCAGTCATAACTATCTTTAAATAGTTTATCTCCTTTAAAGTAATCTGAAAATTAATGTTAAATATAAATTACATTTTAAAAGTTAGTATACATTTTAGGTTTTTACTTATTTTATTATATTTTTTTTATTTTATTTTATTTTATTTTTTATTTTTATGAATTTTTTATTTGATTGTTTTTTTAATTTAATAATTAAATACTAGAAGAATTAAGCATTAGACAATACTTAAGTGAATTAATTCAAAATATGTATTATAGTCAGAAATTATCAAAATTGTAATTTAAAATATTTTATAAGTTTTCTTTAGAAATAATATACTTTAGTTATTAATTAAATTACATTAATAATCATTCAAATATTATTTATACAGTACATATAAATTGAATTAATAGCTTAAATTTTAGTTATTTAAAAATTATGTATTTATAATATATATATGAATATATAAATAATGTTATTTATATCAACTATCAATTATTTCCAATTTATTAAGTTTTAACAATTTTTCGCATACAATAAAAGCATTATATGGCGCATATCTTTCATGTCTTTATTTGTTAGAATGCTAAACATCACAATATAACATATTTTTCAAATACAATTCTGGCAAATCTTAAAGTCCAACTATGGCCCCAACCTTTAAATATTTAATGAAAAACAAATATGTAAATCTTTATATATAAAATAATTTAAATTACAAGTCCTCCTACAATGCATGCATTTGTATCTAAAAAAAAAAAATTAATAAATATTTTTGAAACAATAATTAAAAAAAATTACCTGTATCCCCTCCCAAATATATCATCTAAGCAATTAAATTTTCATAAATAGTTTTATAAACCATTTTATCTCTTCCCTCCTTTAAAAAAGACTAAAATTTATCCTCAATTATCCCCCAATTTTTCAAAAATTTTAACCCATAAGTCCAAGCAATTTTCAGCCAGCCCATATTTTAAGTGCCAATCATTTTCATTTCGTCTTTTAATACATATTATTCATACCATTATTCTCTCAAAGTTTTGTCACAGTCATTTCTTTTCATATAATTTTTTAGTTTTTCAAAACCTTTCTAAGCGTCCCCTGTATTAATTAGCTCTTTCAAAACCAAAACCCAACTTATACAAGCTTATATTAATGTCTCATCACAATGTGTTAATTTAATTTCCGCTCTGACTGCTCTTTAAATTTTTAATAAAAATCATATTATTTAAAGTATTTTTAGTAAATTTTTATATTTTAGTTTTTAGTTTTTAATTTTAAATTTTAAATTTTTTTTTATTTTTTTCTTTTAGCTTTTAATTTTTACCTAATAGTATCTTCTTCACTTAAATTTAAACAAAAAATAACCAAAGGAGTTATTCTCATTAGACTTCCATTAGATTAAGATTTATAATTCTCTTACTTAACTACTTATTAATTATGTTTTAAGGCATCCTAATATTACATCTACTAAGATGTCCAATTTTCAGATGGTATAAATCTTTTTGAGGGACCTATTTATAATTATATAAAATTGAAATTTTTAATTAATAATTTTTTAAATATAAAAATGAATGTTTATATAAAAATAGCCATATAATTAATAGTTTATTTAATTAATATTTAGGATCTTTCGAAAAATTTTATTTCTTTTATTTCATATAAGAAAATATCTGTCAAAAAAAAAAAAAAAAATTTCTAAAATTAAATGAAAATTAAAGGCAATTCCAAAACCTCTAAAACGAATAAATAAATCCTAATTGAAAAAATTAAGCTATAAGCTAGACTAAAATATTATAAAAATTTTCTTAAAAATTAAACAAAAATCATTTAATTACCAAAAGCAGCTCCCAAAGTTATTCCACAGTCGAAAGGAGGAGACAAAATCCATATTCCATAATATTTAAATATCAAATTCAAATCCAGTTTCCCTTCACCCTCTATTAAGCCATACGCCAAAGACAAAGCTACTTCAGAATCATCAGTCAGTTATCCTGGATTCAAATTAAAAGTTCCCCCTCCTGGTTATTTCATAATTACGTCACTTAAAACTTTTTCGTCGATATCATTTTCAAATTCGCAATAACTACCTAAACTGTCCCCAATAAACGCTCCAGCTTTACATTTAAATATGAATTAAAATAAAAAAAAAAAAAAAATTTTTACATATTAGGTAAATTAAGAATTTTATTTATTATTATATATTAAAAAAATTTTAATTCTAAAAAAAATATCTTAAATTATTATTAAATAAAAAGTAAAAATAAAAATATTAATATAAATTCATTTATTGTGGACTAGAATACCTATACAACCATAAGCCCTTAATTCTTTATAATCTTAGTCTTCTTTTTTGGCTTGTAAAAGTCTTTATAAAATCAGGTAAGCCTGTTTTTATCCTTCACTTAAATTATTATTATTATCCATTTTTATTTTTTTATTTTTTATTTTCAATTTTTTTATAAAATAAATTAATATATTTTATTTTTTATTTTATTAATGTGTGTAAAAAGTATTTCACTTATTATCCTATTTTACTTCATTTAAATCCTAATAAAAATTTTTCATAGTAAATTAATATTTTATTTACTAGAAGTTATAATATCTATCCATTTAAAAGAGTAGTTTTAATTAAGATATTATAAAATAAATACAAATTTCAAAAATACCAATTAATTAATTATTATAAGTTTATATTTTATAATTTCAGACATTGTAAATTTTATGAATTCTTTTTTTTAGTATATAAAATTACACATTTTAAAGACAATATATTGCTCTATGACTTATTATTATATTAATTTTTATTTTTATTAAAAAATATTTATATTTTACTTATAAATAATATAAACTATATTTTATTGTATATATAAAAAAAAAGTAAAAATTTATTTTAAAAATATATTATAATGGTCGAAAATTGTGAAATTAATTTTAAAATATATTTTTGATTAATATTTAATTATAAATCTATTAATTTAAAGATATATATATATAAATATTAAATTGATATGGTAAAAATAAAAAAATAAATTATTATTTAGTACCATTTTTTACTAATACAATTAAAACACAGTAAATAAATTCTTTATAATAAATATTTTTAATTTAATTATCTTAATATAAAAATCGTGAGGTTTTTAAATTATGATAAAAATATCTTCCATTGTTTTAATATTTTAGCTTATTCAATGTTAATATCATAAAATTAAGTATTTATTTAAAAATAATTAACCTTAGAGCAAATAATAAAAAATTTATTAATAGTCTTAGAAATATAAATTTTTATTGCTTAAAATAAGCTATTTTATCATAACTAAATTAAAAACATCAAATTAAATAAATAAAAAATAAAATATGACAAAATTTTTTATAATTTTAACACTTTTACTAACTATATCATAAACAAATACATTTGATAGTCCTTCTAAGTAAAATATATAAATAGTGACATCTTTTTTATAATATGTAAAATTCTAATTTTAATATTTTATTTTTAGTAGTGATGTTTGTTAAAAAGGATATTACATGGATAGTATCAATAATAGCTGTTAATGTAAATAAAAATATTATATTTAAAATATTAAATTATTTTATAAATTCTATATAATTTATATGTATTTATTTAATTTTATACAACAAATTTATTTTTATATTATAATAATTCTATTTTTAGAATGTAGCCCAGGCTGTACAACATGGTAAACAATTTAATTAAAAAAATAAATTTTAATTTTAGAATGACCTATATTAATTTACTAATTTTTATTCTAATTTAAAAAAAAATAAAAATTTAAAAATATATAAAAAATCTGTAAATCCCATTAATTATTAAAAAAAAATAATAATTTTATTGTTTAAAATAAACAACATTATTTTCAAATTATAGCACTTCTGCAGAAAATTGCCTTTAATGCCATGATAATAATAATAGATAATTATAAGGAGGTTATTGTATTTGTAAACAAGGCTATTATTAAAGAAATGTTTTTGATCTTAAGTGCAAAAAATGTCTAAAATTTCGAGACAAATCCGTTGATAAATGTCCTATTAATTCAATTTTAGATAAAAAAAACTCCATTTGTATGACTGAAACAGAATAACAAAAAAAATAAGAACTGTTTGTTATTGAGATTGTTGCAATTGCAGTAGGGTTAGTATTTTTAATTACATTGTATGTATTTCTATCTCCTTTTATAAATTTTTCTAAATTTTTCTATATCTTTACAAAAAAAAAGCAAAAAATATAGTCACTTAACACTATCGTTTAAAATAATAATAAAAATGTAGAAAAAATTTAACTTTAAGACTGTGAAAAATAGAAGTAATCCTAATAAAAAATAATTTAAAACTAATAAAAAAATCAAAAACATAAAAAAATTATAATACAATAACAAATGGAACAACATTTAAGCCATAAAAACATATAAAAGCCTCCTTAAAACACAGAAATAAATACCAACTTTACCAATGAATAATATAATAATAATAAAAAAACAGTCTCCTAAAAAAAATAAGATAATAATAACAGTATAAATTAAATAAACAAAGCCCTAACTTAAACTACAGAAAATGGGGCCATAACAGAATCCCAAATAGACCCCTAATTTTCACATATATAAAAGTAAAAATTATACAAAAATTCTCAGTCATTATAACAGTCACCTACAAATCTAAAAATTAATTTAAATAACGAAGAAAATATTAGTAATATAAACAGTTTTATAGAAAGATCCTTGTAAGGAACAACTTCTTTATTTGATAATTCTTAAATTGAACTTGTTTAAAATTATGGTGCCAAAATTAAAAGTAAAAGATCACATTTTTCTGATATTAGTGATTTGTATATAGATAGATAAAATTAGTTTTCATGATAATTATAAACAAAACAAATAAACTAAAAAAAAAAAAAAAATGTTGTATATATTTAATATATTATCATCTAGGTATTAATATATTAGTTTAATAATTCAAATTAATTTCATTAACTTATATATAAATTTGAATAAATATCATCAATGCATTTTAAGAATATAAATAAATAGTATATTGTAATATTTTATTTTTATAATTTAATTAAGTTATTAATATTAAGCTAGGTTTCTAATTCTTTATAATTAATTTATAAAAAAATAATTATTAGAAATAATAGAATAAAATATAATATATATTTAAATATTTTATTTAATCTTAATAAATAATTTAAATGACTTATGAACCGGAAAAATAAAATAGAACATAATAAAATTTATAGTAATGTATTTTAATAATATAAAATAAAGTTGTTTTTATTCTTATTCACAATATTAATATTTTTTATTTCTAATTATATTAAATATTTAAAAAATTAAAAGGCTTTTATATGATAACAAATTAGAGTAAAATAATGATAGTATTTAAAGTTAAAGCTAGTAAACTAGTGATATTAGCATTGGTGAAATTTCGGAAGATATATAAAAAGAAAATATATCTTTTAATGGTAAATTGGCTTAAAATAAAAAAATATTTTAAAAACAAAATTAAAGCAAATTGATTGTGACAAAAAACCTAAAATAATTAGAATATTTACCTTAATAAAATAGAAAAGTATAATTTATAAAATACATAAAATTGGAATTTTTACAAATTTTATATTAAAAATTTAGCATTATAAAATTAAAAATTATATATATATAACTTTTTTAAATAAAAGAAATAGTTTCTATTGAAGTAAAGGCCACATTTTTCAGCAAGCCCTAAGAATTCTTAATCTCTAAAATAAGTAATAAATAAACAAAAAAGTTAAAAAAGTAAAATATTTAATTAATTTAATAAAGGCTAATCTTTCAAATAAAAATTCATTAATAAAATAAGAAATAAATCATAATATTTAAAATAAATAAAAAATACCCAAATCTTATAAAACAACTGATAAATTACTAGAATTAATTAACATACAAATTCATCGAGATCCTGACTTGCTTGAAAAAGACTCAGAAATTTTCAATTTTATTAAATAAAGAGCTCAATAAAAAAATTTAAAAGTAAGTCCATAAACATAGTAATACTTAGATGATATAGAGAGAAATAATTATATGAATAAAGCCGACATATTATAAAAATTATAATAAGAATTAAGTTACAAACAATATAAATACCAAAAATTGCCATAATATTTAAAATATCAGTAAGAAGTACTAGATACTTGGACTAAATCTAAATAAATAAGGCTAACATTTTTAAATGATATTGACAATTCTTGTAAAACATTATTTATTAGAGAAATTTTAACTAACCTTATATTTAAACTAATATTTATTATAAATTTGATATAAAGCTAAAAAATAAGAAAAATTATAAAAAGAAAATTATGAATAATAGTAAAATGAATATATTAAAATAAAGAAAGAAGTTGAAAATTAGCTTTTACAGTTAAATATTAAAAATGGTGTAAATCTTCCTAAATTTTAACAGTCAAGATCACTATCACCTAAAATTTCTATAAAATAATTTAATGATAAATATCAAAATCTAATAAAATATCCACTTTAAACCCAAACATCAAATTAAAAGATTTAAAATGAACATGAATAATATTAATTTTAAGAATAAATAAAATAAATAAGTCCAAAATCTTCTAGTTTTTAAAATAAAATCACATAAAATAGTTTTTTCCTCAATAATGACCAAAATAAAGGATTTTTAAATTAGTTTTAACAAAATAAGTATTTTAAATCCAAAGAGTCGAAAGATAACTACGAAAAAATAATAGAACAAATCAAAAATAAAAGAATACAATAACAAGATCTATTAAATACAACCTTAAATGAAAATATACATTAAAAGAAGAAATTTAGCTTAAACTCAAGTTATGAAAATGCCTAATTCTTTTAATAAAAAAATATAAAAATTGTAAAAATAAATTAAGATATTTTAAATCAAATAAATCAGTAAAATAAAGCTAATATAAAGGAAGATTAATAGAACATTTTTAACTAAAATTAAAATTAAATTTAAATAAATATATAAAAGTAAAAATAAATGTAAAGATCACCCTGGAAACCTGCTGATTCAATTTCAAGATATTTTAAAAATAAAAGTGAAAAAAATAATTATGAATAAATTCTATTGATAGCAAATAAAAAATTGAAAGAAAAAAAATTTTTTATAGAAACGATTTTAGAGAATCCAGAAAATTAAAGTTAAAAATATGAAAAAATTTTAAAATAAAAATTAATAAATTGATTTTTAATATTTTTATAAATATCAACCATTTTAATTTTTTATAATAAACACTAAATATAAAATAAAACCATTAATTAATTTTACATTTTTTATATAAATTATTTTTTCAATATGATTAATATTAAAAAATTTTGTTAGCTTTGCTTATCATAATAGGTTAAAATTTGTATATATATAATTAATTTAATTTATTAATACATATATTTATAATGTTAAATAATTGATAGAAAAAAATATACTTTCAAATAATAATTTCACTATTTCTTTTGGTTTGATACTGATAATTTTAACAGGAATTAGTGTTTAAAATAAATACTAGATTTTAGAAAAAAATAAAATTCAATAAAAATATATGAATATATAGAGTTTATTAAATTAAGGTATCTATCTCAAAATTACTTAATTAAAATTATTTTAATTATGCTTATTATTTAAAATTTTTAAATATTTAGACTATAAATATATCTTTAGAAAATAAGTCAATATGAATTATCATGAAACTCTAGCTGTTTCTAAAGATTGTTACAAAACTAATTAGAAATTTATTATTGTTATATAACAATTTTAAAATAACTACGAATTATGAATAGCAATTTTAATAAAGTTAGAAAAAATTAATAAAAAAACACAAAAATAGTATTTATTTTTAAAAATAAAAAAAACAAAATATTAATATAAATGCAGAGCAAAAATTATTTTATTTTTATTACATTAATAGTACTATTAACTTTAAACCTTGTCAAATCAGAAATGTAAATTAATTTTTAATTTATCTATAATAAAATATTAAATTTAAATTAAAAAAAAAAGGAAAAATATATTTATCAATATAAAATAAATTTATCGATTAATTAATAAGTTAAAGAATTTTGTTATTATTATATTCTTAAATAGAAGCTCAGAAGATTGTCCCACTGGTCAATATTATTCCAAAAGTTTATGCAAAGGTTAATATATTACAATAATATGTTCATTATAATAAAAATATTATTTTGCACTATAAAATAAAAAATATGTTAATTTATTGTTTCTATATTTTTTTTTTTATAATTTGCAATATTGTTCAACCAGAAAAATTTAGAATCTAAAAATTTTAACTTATAATCAAATATATGTATACAAAAAATATTGAAGTGAAACTTTATAAAATTTATATGGTTTAAAATCTATTACTAATTTTTTTAAAATTTTAATCTTAGAATGTAATTAACTAAAATGTAAATCTTGTGATTTAAACCCTAATAACTGTTTAGAATGTTAAATAAATTCAAATAGAAATGAAAATCCTCCTTTCTGTACTTGCTAATAAGGATTTTTCGAAAATGAAAATTTTGTGTGCTAATGTAAAAAATATAATAAATATAAACAATTTTTATTGTAATAATAATTATAATATTAAATTTTCGCAAAATATAATTCATTTAATTTTTTATAGAGTGTTAATAAGGATGTCTTAGATGGTAAAAATTTTTAAAAACTAATTATTAGTTATTTTAAATATTTTACCTAAATTTGTAATGTATTTATTTAAAATAAAAAAAATAACATAATGGTCAATAAAAATAGAATAGTTATATTTTATATTTAAATAGTTTGAACAATTATGAGTGCTAGGAATGTGATAAAAAAAATGGATATATAAATTAAATGTCTTAATGTTACAAATAAAAATAAATAGAATAAATCCTTTAAAATCAAAATATAATTATATTTTTGTTTTTAATATTTGCCCTAACTCTAACAACAATACTGATAAAAATTTTAATTAATTAAGTTAAATCTCTTAAAAATTAGTAATAAGAGGAAAAAAAAATTATAAATGAAAAATCACAAATACAAAAGAATTTATCATTTATCTAAAAAAATGGAGTTTTTCACCCCGAATTAATTAACCCAGATATAACAGAAACTAAAAGATAGGACATATATAATTAATAGTATATTAAATAAATATTTAATTTATAAATATCTGATATAAAACTAGGTAAATGATATATATTTTAGTAATAGATTTTTATGAAAAATTATATTAATTTTTATATATAATTTTAATCAAATTTCATTATAATTATATTATAATATTTAATATTTCTAAATGCCACAACTTAATTTTATTTAAGACCTAGGAAAAACTAAAAACTTAACTGAACATTCTTAAATTAATTTGAGCCCATTTAATAATAAAAATAAAGCTGTCTCTACTAATTAGATAATAAAAAAAGAAGAAAATTATTCGCCTTCAAAAAATAAGTTAAAGATACAAACATAAAATAAAGAAAACTTGGACTGTATTTTAATAATTTAAATTTATTAATTTAAAAATAAATATATCTATTTAAGCTATAAAAGTCAATTTTTTTTTTAGATTTCTTTTCATAAGAAAATTATTCAGAACCTCGTTAAGCATATCAAAACAATATAATAAATAATTATTTTATAAATTAAGTAGACAATCCACCCCAAAATTTTACATAATCATTAAAAAAATAAGATTTTATATAAAAGCTATAGCTAATAAAAGTTGAAGACACAAATAATCATAGCCCTAAAAAATAAAATACAAAATCTCAAAAATAAGCTCAAAATTATCATTAAAGTTAAAAAAATTAAGATTAAAAATAAATATAATAACAATTATAATTACAATTATAA
This sequence comes from Pseudocohnilembus persalinus, assembly GCA_001447515.1. NCBI lineage: Eukaryota > Ciliophora > Oligohymenophorea > Philasterida > Pseudocohnilembidae > Pseudocohnilembus > Pseudocohnilembus persalinus. Next base: position 174,667 of record LDAU01000003.1, read on the forward strand.
TAAAATATCTCGGAAAAAAGAAAGCCCCGTAAAAGAAATACATATTTATATAATGAAACCGATATATTAAACAACACATTGGCCGATTAAAGTATATATTAAAATTAATTTCCTTATCAAGATTAACAAGATATAAATATTATTTAGTGTTCAGAAATAAATAAATAAAATAGTCTTATTAATACTTCTATAAGTTCATCGGAATCGGAAGAAGATTCCCCATAAAATAAAAATAATATCAAAGAAAATATTTGATTATAAATTAAAAAAAAAATATATAATTAGAATAATTTATTATAATAATCATATAAAATTATATTATTTAATGAAAAAAATCAGCATATTATTAAAGTAAAATAATTATAAGTTCTTCTTCTTTTTTATTTACTTTAATAAGTTAAGAAATTATTAAAGTATCTAGTAAATTATATATATATATTTATATAAATTTAATATCAAAATTATATATAAAAAGTATATATTAATTTATAAATTAAAAAATTATGCATATACATACTTAGTTATTTTTATATAATAATTATATAATATTATGAAAGTAACATTATTTCTCATTTAATTTTATTTATTTATTTTTCAATTTAAAGTATTTTATACCTATTCAGTATCACTGTGTTACATTTATTATAATTTTAAATTATCATTATTATTTTATAAAGATTCTTAAGCTTCACTTTTATTTTGTCCCACAAAACCATATGAATATTTTGAACTGTTTACATTATTTTTACCCATTCTTGCTATTAAATTTTATGTATTTCTTTATTTATTATTAGTATTATTATTATCATTATAACCATTTAAATTTAAACTATAAGTATTATCAGGATAAAAACCTTATTTTTAATAAAAATTTATCTTTCCATCAGAATTTTACATATTACCTATGATTTTTTAATTTGAATTTAATATATGCTAGTTGTCATTTTTTTTTATATTACTTAAGTAATTAATATTAATTTTGTTTTATTTATTAGTATTTTCATACTGTTCTTAATAATTTAAACTTTGTAAATTTTTATTTCCTATATTTTCGCCAATGTTATATTTATCCATTTTATTAATGCTTTGTATCTAATTTTAATCAGAATTAATTTTTTTCATTATATTATTAAAAATTTAATTATTATCCATATTATTTTCCTATAACTGAGATTAGCTAGTAATTTAATTAGATATACTGTGATTTCTATATTTTCCTCGAACAAAATTATGACTTTGTTATATATATAAATTTTTTAAATTATTGTTGGTTTAGCTACTTTTTTAATTATTTTCTGCACTTTATAAATAAGAATTCAAATCACTTCTATTTTGTAAAACATATAAAGCCGATTTTTATTATAACTAAGAAATCAATTTATTATCTTCATCTTTATATCTTTTTTAGCTATACCTTAACAAAATTAATTGTTAAATATATAAAATTTTATTTTAATTCTTTAATTTAATTATTTATATCAATAAAAATTCAACTTTAATAATTTACATTTATTTTTAAGCAGAGGTACTAGATGAAGAATTTTTCATCATCAAATTTCTCAATTATTCGTTATTTTTATAATATTCTTATTCCAATTATTTAAGCATTTATTATTATACAATATGTAACTATAGCTAATCCTGCGATATTTACCTAATCTTTTAACTTTTTTTCTATTATTAAATATGTTTTAAATACTTTTGTTATTCTTATTTTCCGTTTAATTATTATTCATAAAGCAAACTATTACTTTATTCCAAATTATTCCTATACTAGCTTGATTAGTTTCTTTTATTAGGAGTCTGTTCTGGATTTTTTCTACTTTTTTCATAATCATGCTAAATCTTAATAAGTTTAATTATTTTAAATATATAATTTGATTTTACTAAAAGTAAATTATAAATACAAATATATTAATATTATATTTACAGGCATTTGTTACGTATTAGCACCCCCGTAGTTTTAATTTACTATACTAATTTTAAAAAAATAATTTTTTATTTTATTCTTGTAATCATTTATAAAAATTTTATTTTTATTACTTATTTCCATTTGTTTTAAAATCAAATGAATTATTAATTCCTCTAACTACTTTTCCGCCATTTTTTAGTTTAGGCATATTTCCAAAATCGTTTTCTTAAGCTTCCTTATATTTTTATAAAATATCATTCTCATCCAAAGTCTAAAAAAAACAGAGATAAAAATAATTTATATTAACATATATTTTTTAGAAAAAAATAATTTTAAAAACATATAATAGTTTAAGTTATATTCAACATAAAATTTTTATTAAAAATATAAACAGAAAATATAGTTAAATATATTATATATAATTACATCACTACATCGTTAAGCAGTATAAAACTAATTTTTTCCCAATTATGAAATAAAATCTCTTTAAGCGTTTTTTTAGTCTGAATTATTTTTACCATTTATTTAAGGCAAATTTAACTAATCTTTTTCTTTATTTTAAATTTTATTTTAACCCATTTATATTTATTTTTATTATTTATTCTATATGATCTAATTTATGCTAATATTTTATTAATTAATGATATTATTTTATTAAGACAAAGATTTAACTTTGTAGTTCCTTTATAAATTTTTCAAATCTTTCAAATTATTTAATTTATTACTTTAAATCATATCCAACTAATCTTTATCCATAAAAATATTGTTTTTATTATTTTTTTAATATCGTTGTTATTGCAAAATTTTCCCATTTTTATTTTGAAATTAATTAATTTTTAAATCTTATTCATAAATTTAATTATTATTCTCGGTTTTAGGGTCACCTTAACTTTAATATTGGATTTAGTTTTAGTCACCAATTATATTTTGAATATTTTTATCTCCATTTTATAATATTTATTATTTATAATAACTAATATTATTAATATTATTATTATTTTAATTTTAATTTTTATCAACCAAATAATATTGTTACGAATCATTTTTTATTTCTCCAAATTCATCATTATTTTTTTTTTTTTCTTTCTAGTTTTTCAAAATTTGCTGATTTCTTTTCAAACCATACTAACTTTTTTAAAACTAATTTTAATTTTAATTATTGTAATTTAAAATATTATTTAAATTATCTTTTTAATTTTTCCCATTATTTTGTTTTTCCAATTGCCCTGAATTTTAACCTTCATTTTATATTTTATCAAATTATTAATTTTAATTTAAAATTTAGTTTTATATTTATTTTGTATCCTAAGAACTACAATTAGATTTTTATCGATTATTAATTTCCAAACTTTTAATTTATTCTTGTAATAATTAAAAATCTCTATTTCCATCATTTTTTTCTGCCGAACTAAGCTAATGCTATTATTTTAAATTATTTTTATGAAATTATAAATTTTTCTTCAATTTTCCTTGACTATTATTTTTCGACTAAATTTATTTTTAAACTTCATTTTATTCTTAAATATTTTCTTTATTAATTTTTTCCAAATCATTTATTTATTCAATTATTTAGTTTTTTTATTATAATTTTTATTCATCTTTGTTATCTTAATTAATTTCTTTTTATTAGTACTATTATTTTTGTTATTAAACCTGAGTTTTTTAATTTTCAACAATTAATTCTGTTTATCTATCTTTCTCAGTTTCTTTAATATGATCTTTCGAAATTTTTTCACTTTTAAGATCAATTTAAGGAGTTAAAAAGGGAGAATTGCATTCTTAATTAGATAGTTTAACTATCTTAGTTTTAGCCAATAAATTATAATCATTAATTTTATTTGTATTTTTCCCTAAATTATTGTTATTATAATTATTATTATTATTTGTAACACTTACGTTGTTATTAGAATAAGATTATTGTTTTAAATTTTAGTTTTTTTTTTAATTCATTTTCGATTCATCATTTATGTTTTAATTATTTGAAGTACTTTAAGTGGCCAGGCTATTTTAAGTAGAAAATTGTTAAACTTTTAAATTTTTGTTATACTAATCATTTTAATTTTTATTTGCACTATTAATACCCTAAGAAAGAACTTCCCTTTTTTTATTTGAGCTAGCAAAATTTTTTTAAATTAATATTTAATTTTTTTTATCACTGTGAAATTTTCCACTTTTATCCTAATTTACATTATTTACTTTTATTAATTTATTATTATTACTATCGCTTTTTCCTGCATTTTCTTATTATTATTAGAGAAAAAAATCAAAAACTGTTTTATCTTTTTTTTTAATACTATTTTAAAAATCTTCAAAATTTTTAATATCCGTCTCATCAAATTTAATTCCAACTACTTTTCCACTTTCTTAGGCCTAGAATTTTAAATGATTTTATTAAAATAAATATTATCGATAATACTTATGAAAATACAAAAAAATATAAAATAAATTTAATATCATTTAAAAATAAAATTTATACCATTTTAATTTCTTTTATGCTTTTACCAAACCTATTATTAAAATTTTAGGTATATTTATTCACAGATTAATTATATATAAACTAATTCCTTTGCTTAAAATTTTCCAACATATTTTGCATATTCTGTTTCATTTCCTCTGTATTTCTCTTTCCCTTTTTAACTTTGTATTCTATTAATTATATATGCATACTATCTAAATCGAAAACTACATTATTATATAATTATTACTTAGAATAATTAATACTCTCTACATTATCTAACTTTGAAAACTAAAATAAAAAAAATCATTTTATTTAATTTAAAGAGCTAATTAAAATTATTTTAAATTTAATTTGAAAAATCAAATTCTATATTTTATATTTTTTAAATTTTATAAATAAAGTAAAAAAAAAATAAATAAATAATTTTTTATTACATAAACTTAAAAATTATAAAAAATAAACAAATTTATTTATTTATTATTAGATATTACTTTAGAAGTTTGAATTGTGGAAATCCACTCAAAATTATTTGAATTGTTATTATCTTTATAACTATATTACGCTTATTATAATTAAAAACTACACAATTTGAGTATATTTTTATCAATATCTTATTCATTTTACTTATCAATTTAATTATTATTTTAAATATCCTACTCATTTTATTTTTATTGTTTACTTTACTCTTATTCTTATTCATAATTTTAAATCAAATCTTAATTTTATTTTTATTTAAAATTTTCATCTTTTTTTTAATCATCATTCTAATTTTAATTTTAATTTTATTCTTAATTTTAACACTACTTGCTATCTTAATTTTTTTACTATTATTATATTAATTACAAATTTAAGTTTTCACTTTATTCAACACATTCATCATTTTTACATACTGTATTTTAATTGTTATCTTTGATTTATTCTTTCTCATTATCTTTTTCTTAATTTTATTCTATTATTTTGTCAAAATTTTCTTAAAAATCTTAATGAATTTTATTTTTATTTTCTTTTTCTTTTTATATTTAATCTATATCCTATTAACAACTTTTTTCTTTAATTTCTTCTAAATTTTATTTGTTTTCAATTTATTATTATTCATTTTATTTTTAAATTGTTTTAACAGCTAAATTCTAATTTAAATCTTTTTAGTTTTAATGCTACTACTACATCATCAAATTTTATTTTTATTTCAAGTTTTATTAATTAAGTTGCAATTTTTAATTATTTTACCTTATATTCATTTATAACTAGTTATGATAAAACATAAATTTTTTAAATATATCTCTAGAAAATTCAACTAAATATTTTAGCATATCAGGAACAATAGTTGGCTTAATAAATTAAAAATATTATATTATAAGTATAAAAAATGAACTAAAATTTTATAGAAACAAATAAAATTATATTTTTACATTATTATTTCTAGTTACATATCTTAAATTAGACTTAAACTCATATTTTTTTTCATACTGTTTAAAAAATTTACTAAACAAATCCTGAAAATTATTCATAAAATCATCTCTTACAACCTACATATCTTCTATTTCTATTTTAAATTTAGGGTGAATAAGCGTCATTATACTAAAACTCTTTTCGAATAATATCCTAAAAAAATACATAAATTAGTATGAAAAAAACAAAAATTTAAAAATATAAAAAAAAGTATAATATAAAAAAAATTATAATATAAAAACTCTGGTATCTTTAAATATTAATAAATTATAATTTTATTACTATTTTTAATCTTAAGTATAATCCTTTAACTATTTTAAAATATTTAAAATCCAGTTTTCTTTTTCTGTTCTAACTTTTTCTTCTTCCTTTGACTTTCTTACTTCATCATATAATCTACTTACCATACTTTAGACCTTTTACTTCAAATTATCATAATCAAATTCTTCACATATATCCTTAATTTCCAATTTCTCTTTGAATTATTATTCTTATTATAATAATTATTGTTATTATTATTTTTCTTAATATATTTATTATTATTATTGTTTTTCTAACAAATTATTATTTTCCTATTATTTAACATTATTTCCTTCTTCTTATTATTCTTATAATTTACATTTTTCTTTATTTAACTAATTTTATGCTAAAATTTACTATTCTTGTGTTTACAAACTTTAAATAGCCTATTTTTGCTGTTATTCTATATTATTTATCTGCTAATAAAGTTCATCTAATTTATTAAGTCGGGTTTTTACCAATTAATATATTTCATCCATTTTTATTTAATTAAGAAAAATTCTATTAACAATTTATATTATTATTTTTTAATTTAATTTTAATTTTGAACTGGACTTTTATTTAATAACCTAAATATACGCTATTCTTTATTTATATCCAAAATTTTGCTAAACTAATCTATAAATATTGTATATATTTATTATTTTTTTGAAAACTTATTTTGCGCTTGAAAAATTTTTTAATAACTTTTTTTTGTTTTTTTTTTTATATGAGAACTAAAGAATTTTTATTTAATAAATTATTAATAAATATATAGAATTATAATTATTTTTTATTTCTCGATTAATAATTAACTTCTTACAATTAATAAAACCAATATTTTTTTATTTTGCTTTGATGATTAGAAAATACATAAAATTATTTTTGTTTTTTGTGAAAGTAATTTTTAAAACTCACATTTTTTATTTAAAATTTTAATATTAACATTAATAAAAACTAACATAATTTGTCTAAATTATTTTTTCTAATTTATTTTCAATAAATTATAAAATTGTAAAATAAAATAATTTTTACATCAATATTACTATATATTATTAAAATTAGAAAATTTTTAATTTTATTAATTTAATTTATATTAATTATTGACTAATCAATTCATAATTATAGGAAATTTAAATTATTATTGTTTATAAAATTTTATTTGTTAGGAAAATTATCATTTTTTTTATTTATTTTTTTATATATGTTTAATTAATACAAAATTTTCGAATTTTTCAATTCTTAATAAATCATTATTATTACTACTCTTTCTATTTTTTTTACTCTTCCTTCTTTTTTAATAATTTATTCAATTTTTCTTCAATTCCATTATCTAGTAACAATTAATTTCTGATTGACTATCTCTAGTCTTCTTTATTATTGTATTATCCTTAATAAATTATTTAGTTTTTTCATAAACAATTGTATTAAAATAAAATATCAATTTTTTTTTATTAAAACTAAAAACTTATGTATATAAATATAATAATTATTTACTTTCTTCATAAAATGAATCATCTCTATTAATTAACTGCTCTAATTCACTAGAAAATAAAATGAAATTAAATATATATTAATTATTTTTTATACATTTTTTTTTTTTTCTAATTATTTACTGTTATTCATATTCTCTTCCTTATTAATCACTCTATCTATTTTCATCATCATCATCATCTTCGTCGTCGTCTTCTTCGTCTTAAGAATTATCATTTTCCCTCTATGTATCTGTAATTTCTATATCATCTTATAATTCTAACATATTATCAGTAAAAATAACACCTTAAGCATTTTTTTTTATCCATGGAGCCTAAATTATAATAATATTTTAAACTTTATTTATTTATTGTATATATAGTATATAATATTTATAATAATATAAGTAGTAAATATTATTTGTAAACTATAAATAATCTGTTAGTTTTATAAAAAAAAAAGTAGAAGAATAATAAAATTATTAAATTTAATACTTCTGGCTTATTTTCAATCGTTGTTGGTTGTAAAATATCTAATAAATTTTATTCAAATTTTGGCTCAATATTGGGTATAGGTACACATGGCAAGCAATACGATAACCTCAATGCCTATTATTATAAAAAATAATTATGTTTTTATTTTTATTTAAATAAATAAAACACAAAATAATAAAATTTTTTATATAGTCATATTAAAAATATAAAAATTTAATATATTTTACCACTTTGACTTTTTTTAATGGCAATTAAACTTCGGGGAAAATAGAACACAATCTATTATGTGTTGGGAAAACTTATATAAGTCTTATTTATTTTTCTTTTTATTCTTATTATTCATTTTGTTTTTTTTCACTGTCCAATTTGTCTTCATTTTGTTCATTTTCAGAATTTTTTTTACTTTAATCATCTTCATCAATAATTTATCCATTAGGATCCAACTCATTTTATAAATAATAAACTAATTCCTTTATGCCAGATTTTTCCTCATCTGGAATAATTTCTGTTATCATTTCTAACAATTTTAATCCTTCTTCAAATTATTCGGCCATTAAATAACAGATTGCCTTAAATTTATAAATATAATAAAAGAATAAAATGCTTAAAAATTTAATAGTATTTTTTATTTATTTATTTATTTTTTACCGCATTATATTAAAACTCATATATATTATAAGTAAGGTTCTCGAACCTATATTCCTCTATATACTCTTTATATTAGGATTCTTCACAATTATTTATACAATCTATTGATTTATTAAATTTTCTCAAAGCTTTTTCATAATCTTCCATATAAAAATAATAAATTCCCTAAAAAAATTTTACATCTTGCCTTTTAAATATAACCCCATCAAAATTTCCTTTTTTTCCCATTTATTAAACAGTTTTTAATCCCAGTAAAGCTTCTTAAAAAATATCTTTAAATTACTCAGGTTCCACTTATGAACAACTTGAAGCCAATTTTATAGAAGTTAAAGCTTAAAAGTCATATTCAACTTTCTAACTCCCGTTCAAATCTATTTTTACATAAAAAAAACAAATAAATTAATTTAATAATTTATTAAAAAATTTTATATAAATTTGATTCATAAACTAATATATTAGAAAAATCATAAACTTTATAATAGTAGTTTTTTTTTTTAAAATATATATACCAATTATAGTTTGCATATCATTTAAAGCGAAATTCAACTCTTTACTTACCATATAACAGTTAATTCTAAGCTACAATAATTTTTCATTTTATTTTATATTTCCTGCATGCGAATAGGCTTTTACTGCGTCTTCTAATGCCCCTATATTAAATAATAAATGTCCAGCCCATAAATGAATATCACTACTTTCTGGTTTCATAGCTTATTTTTTATATAAAAAATTTATTAATTAAAAATAAATATAAACTTATAAATATAGTTATTTATTATTACATAAATATTTATATATAATAATATTAATTAATTTATTTATATATTTTTTATAGATCCATCAATTTATTATAATATTTTTTTATATATTTATATTTTTTTTTTTTTATTATTATTATTTTTACAAATATACTACTCTAAGTCTTTAAAAGCAGCATTTCTATCTTCCAATAATTAATAACATTTAGCTCTTTAAATATAAGCATCGGCATATTTTTCATCCAAATTCAAAGCTATAGAAAAATCTGATAAACCTTCTTTATAATTGCCTCCAGTAGCCTGAATCATTCCTCTAATAAAAAAGAAATCAGCTGTATTATCTTCACATTTTTCAATAGCTTATTCAATATCTTTAAGTGCATCTTACAATTTGTCTGAACAAAAACATTAAAAATAAAAATTTAAACCATTTATATTTTATATTTTCTATAATTTTACTTAATTTTAATTCATTATTCTTATTTTTTATATTAATAAATTAATTTATTTATTTCAAAAATTAATTTTACTTTGAGAAAACAGTAAAACTGCTCTACAGTAGTAAAAAACTGCATTTTAATTATTTAAAGATTCAGCCTTTTCCATGCACATCAAAGCATTACTGGCATACCTTTCTTTTTTTAAAGTATCATTTGCATCAATTTTATGTTTAGATTAATGACATAGTGCCATAGCTTTATAAAAATAAGGCTCCATTTTTTTAGGCTACAATTAACCTGCTTTTTTAAATAACTCGAAAGCTTCTTCATATTTAAATTCACTGACTGACACAATACCTATTTAATAAATATATAAAATAAAATTAATATATATATATATTCATTTCCTATTTTTATAAAAAAGTTAATTTTTATTATAAATAAGTTCTTTTTTATTTACCCTAACAAATAACTTTATTGTACTAATTAGGTTCTTCTAAAACTTTATTTTATTATTCAGTTAGTAGTAAATCGTTTAATGCTTTTTAATGCTATCCTAAGCAAAATAATCCATAACTTCTGTAAGAAAAAACTAATTATTTTAAAAGTTCTGTGTTGCTTCCTTATTTTCTAGCCGAAACTATGTTATCAGTACTACTATTCATATTATTTTACTTAGTATTACTTTGATTATTACTTTTTTTGCTTTAAATAAATTTTATAAATAAGAAATTATATAAAAAATATACTTTTTAATTAAGTAAACTTAACTATTTTTAATTTTTTTAATTTTATACCTAAAATTCAAACTCAAAATTAATTAGTTCAATAAATCAACTCCCTCTTAAAATTTTCTTTTCATTAAATATGTGACCGAATCTGTAAACATCCTAAAAGGCTTTAAAAGTTCTTAATCTACGTCTAAAAATTCTGATCTTTATAAAGTGTAAAATGCCTAATAAAAATCTCTGAGCTCAATTTTTATTTTTGCGATCTCATAAAGAGATTTAGAAACTGCATTTTTGCTATTATTATGTTTTATCGCCTATTCAAAAGCCAAATTAGCTTCATTTTTATTATCTAATTTTAAATATTATAAACCTTTGAAATAACAGGCTTCAGAATTACATGGATCATCATCCAAAATCTAAATTTATAGTTAATAAAAAATTTAAAATATTTATTATTTTATATAGTTACATATGTGGAAATGAATGAAATAAAAACTAAAAGTTATGTGTAAAAATAATTTTATTTTTATTTTTATTAGAATTATTTAATAATTATTACGGACTGGAAATCCTGCAAAGATTCTTCAATGTTGTTATTTTCTGAGTATGTAATTCCTCTTTTTAAAAGAGCAACTTTTCTAACTGCTTAGTCTATTTACATCGCAATACCATAAAATTCAATAGCATCTTTATACCTTTCTAAAAGCCTTAAACAGTCAGCTTTTCCAATATATCCTAATATATTTATATTTATTTATTAATAATTATATATATATTTAAAAATTTTTGTTTATTTATAAATTAATTTTATATATTTTTAAAAAATTTTTAAATAATAAAATATAAAAAAAATACCCAATGCTTTTGTCTAGTCCAAATTAATTGCTTCTTCGAAATCAGAAACTGCTTACTCATATTTCTTCATTTTAACCAACAATTTTCCTCTATAAATATATGCATCATAATATTTAGGGAAATATTTAATGGCCTGACCCAACTTATTATTAAAATATACATAAATAAAGTGTACATATTTTAATCATATATATATATTATAGATGAATTTACATATTTATTAATACAAAATATATATAAATAAATAATCTTATGTAAATAATTTTGCCTAAAATATTTAAATTAATTTTTTATTTTTTATATTTTATAAATAATCGGTAATAAGTAATTTAAATTTACCATATTAATAGCCTAATTCACATCATTTTTCTTTTTATAAGCTATTGACAACAACAGGTAAACATTTTATTTATAAGCTTTATTTCTCTCTAATAACTAATTAAACTCAGAAATAGATTTATTATAGTCCAAAGACTGTAAAAAACATACTCCCATTAAATATCTACTATCTAAATTATCGCTGTCAATTGAAATAGCTTATTAAAAACACTCAATTGCATTTTAAAGTTAATTTTATTTGAAATATTATTTTCCTTACTGTAAAAATTTCTTTGCTTGCTAACTTTTTTAGTCTTTTTCCTGATTTTTTATAAATAAGAAAATTAAAATTTTTGATAAAAATATTGTACTCTTTAAATCATATAATTTTCGTTATTATTATAAAATATTTTAGTTTTAAGTTTCTTTTTTATTATTTATATTTATAATAACTTCATAAACATTTAAAATAATATTAATATTAATATTTTTACCTTTTTTTTTTTCATATACTAGTCTTAAATTTAAGGATTGGCAAATGTGGAATTTGAGTGTATTAAACTATCATTATAATTACCAGACATTTATATCATAGAAATACTGCTGTTTTTTTAACTTGAACTGGCGTTCAACATTCCTTATTTTTTGTAAAATAATTCTTCATAATTAATTGAATTTTCGTCATTTAAATTTATGTGCTTTCTAGAATTAGGCATAATATTATTATTACTGTGTAAAGAATACGAATTGTTACTTATTTTATTCCTCCTTTGATATTTAATTTTTCCCCCTGGGTAATTATAGCTGTTTGCATTATTAACTAAATTTTGAGACTATTATTATTTTTACTATTACATAACTAACATATTATTGGCATTTTACGAATTTAAATACTTTTTTAAAACTTAAGCATTATTAATATTGTTATTCGCACTCTGTTGTAGCATTTACTAATTATTTAACGTGGTGTACACACTTTTCCTATTGAAATTATATATTTTCCTTTAAATAAACAACCAATTTTAATAAAATAAAACCTTCAAATGCTAAAAATTTTATATTTTTTTCGAATTTTTTCAAAAAATAATTCCCAAAAAAATAAAATAAAATAAAAATTACGAAGACTTCCTAGGCGAACCCTGGTGATTTTAATAATTATTGTCTATACTTTTATTTATAGACGAAAACATTTTTTTGCCCTTAGTTGAATTGCCCTAATTTTTCGCTGTTTATTACAGTCTTCTATTAACTTCAGTTTACTAAGGGGTTTACGGCTTTCTACTATTACTGTGTCCACCCATGCCCAAATTATAAGTAGGCCCCTCATTTATTGAATTTATCATGTTATTTTTATTTTTATTTGAACTTAAAATATTGTTATTATAATTTATGTTGTTATTCAAATTATTCTATAACTTTATAGAGGCCCTATTATTATTATTGTTGCTTATTTTTTTCTCCTCTTTTTCTAGATTTTAATGAGTTGATTTTGATCTTTTATTTACTTTGTTTATGTGGGAAGTATTTAACTTGCTTCTTGTATTCATTTTTAGTTAGAAAATTCTGAAAATTTATGAGAGAAATTTTATAATCTTTTATTTTGAAAATTGGGTTTTTGTTTTTTTTTTTAAAGTGGTTTTTATGGGAAAAATATTTTTCTATATTTCTTTTATTAATTTAGTTATTAACTTTTTATTTGTTGTTATTATTTTTTTGATTTTGTTTTTATTTTATTATATATTTTATTAAATTTAATAAGCCCATTTCAAATTCTATATTTGTTAACATTATTTAATTAAATAAAAAACCTCACAATTTATAATTGTTTTGTTAAATTAAATGTTTATTTGAATTCAGTTTATTTATTTAATTTAATAGAAAAGCTTCCTTTAATCTCCCTTCTGAAAATTAGTTTATCAACAACTATATTATTTGATATTTAAAATAAGCAAAATAAACATTATTATACTCAAATATTTTTAAATTTTTAAATTAAAATATCAATGGTTAAATTTTATGAAAACATTTTATAAAAGTTAAAGATAGTTAAAAATATATCCTAAATTTATGCATCAATAAATATCTATGCAAATATCTAGATTTAATGGCTATATAAATTCTTTCAATCTTCTTGATTTTTTTTTCTTTTATGATTAAAAACAATTTTTTATATAAATATTTTAATATAAAAGAGTAAAAAATTTGCAAGATTTAAGTTATAAATATATAAATAAATTATAAGTAACATAACTATATATAAAATTAATTATATCTATAATTAAATATTTACTAATTACAGATTTAAATATTAACAAATACAATAAATTATTTAATATAAAACCAAATTTAATTTTAATCATACCTTTAAATTTGATAATTACATTTCTAAACATTTATATTTTTAAAATAATTAGATATATTTTTAACTTATTTTTATTTTAAATTACTATAATAATAATAAATAATTTTTTTTTAATTAATATCTTTTGTTACGTCCTAATAATTCCTCAAAATATATTATTAATGTTTTTTTACAATTTTATATTGTTTTTTTATGATATTTCATATTTATTTATATTAGGTTATTCTAATTCCTAATTACATTATTTATTGTAAGCTTCAATATTTTATGGTTAATAATTATTTAATGAATCATTGAACATGTTATCGTCTTCATAATTTAAAATTTGTTAATATTAATCTTATTCAAATTCAAACTTTTATTTGTTACATTCATTTTAAAAATTGCTAAAATCTATTATTGGACATTTATCTTCTTAATCTTGATTATAATTGAATAAATTTTATTCTAAAAAATTTTATTAATTTTCCTAATAAATTTCTTCTTCAAAATCTTTAAATCCTACTTGTTATTAACCTTATTATAAATTTTTATTTTCAATAAATTTCTCTTTATATTCCATAAACTCCAAATAAATTGTTAAATTTTCCCATTCTTATTCTAAAAATTTAAGTGCAATAGAAAAATCCTTTAGCAATAATTTTATATTATTTTATACTTAACTTATTTAACGATATATTGTATACTAAAAGTTATAAAAAAAATCCGCTATAAGGAATAAGCTATCTAAGTTTTTAACTAATAAATTAAAAAACTCCAAAATATCACCTTTTTTCGTAAAAAATCTTTTTTCAAAATATATATTCTTTTTTTTCCCCTCTATCACTCTTATATTAAACTAATTGTCTACTTTTCTTAAATTTTACAAAAAATATGAATTTTAATCTATATTATCTTAATACAAATCTATATCTAAAAGACCTACCTAAATAATAAAAAAAATAAAATATTATAATACAAATTATAATTATTTAAAAATATTAATTTTAACTTGCAATTAAAGTTTGTTTTATTTTAAATTATTTTAATCTTTTAATATTTTATTCCAAAAAATCTATTTTCTGCAGTTTATTTTTATTGTATAGTTAACAATGTAGAATTTTATATAATTTATTATTATAAAAATCTTTGTTTTTTAAATATTTTAAATAAATTTGCCAGTCTATATTAAATAAAATGCTATTTACAAAAAATAATAATAAAAAATTACTAATATCCGATAATACTCATTTTCCTAAAGAACATCTTAATCACTATCTTACCACTAATGTTTATTATTTTAATATTTTTATATCACAACTACATGATTAATATTCATATTATCTTTTGACCTATAAATAAATTTTTGCTCTAAATTTTCCATAGAAAAAATACTTTGATACATACTATTTTTTATTAGATCTTCAGCTTCTGTATATTTAAATGCCACATTTTATTTTTCATCATACATTTATTCATTATTTATATATAAAGTTTCATTTTTATTTTTACTATACGTGCCTTTTTCTGTTTAATTAATTTTTTGTTCTTCCATTATCGCCTATAACTCTGTTATTTAAAATTAACTATCTTCTTCATACATTTATCCAAATAATTTGGATAAAATATCACATGTTTTTTTTTCCATATTAATTTACGTAAATATCAATTCATAATATTAATCAATTTCTTATAAAATTCTATTTATAAGGAATACTTTATTTTTTTATAAGCTTAACTTTATTTTTTTACTTTCAAGCAACTTTTTAGAATAATAAAAATAAAAATAAAATAAAGAAACAAAGAAAGAAATATATAAATATGATAATTCAATTTTAAAATGTTAGTAAAGTAAAAATCAATAAAATGTTAAACCAAAATATTTATTGATATTATATATACACAAAATTGTTTATTTTATATAGTTACCTTTTTTAATTCTTTACTCATGCAACGAATAAAATTTTTTATGAAAAAGATTTATTTAAAATTTATTTATACAAATATTAGAAGAAAAAATTAATAACATTATTATTTTAATCAAAAACTAATAAATAGAAATAATTTATTATCTAATTGAATAAATGTAAAATGTAAAATAATATTAATAAACAAAATTATATAAAAATATATTGATTTATAAATGAATTTATTAAATTTGTATATTCTTAGTACATAATAATGTTTGAAATATAATTTATTAATATCATTTATATATATGATAGGTAGTAATATACAAAATTAGTTAAATTAGGTTTGCAATATTTTAAACAAAATTTATTCTATTTTAGCTATTTAATAAAAAACCCAAAATAATTGAGTTAATTTTATTAATATATATATATTTAACCGATAAAAATAATTTTATAAATCAGAAAATTTATATTTTTATCATTTTATTGAATAAAATATATCAATGCCTTTATATGGTATATTTCATTTATAATATAACTTTAAAATTTTTATAAATAAAATTATCCACAAAATTATAAAAAATATAAGTCATGTTTATAAAATAAAAGAGTGGAGTAATAATTCAGGTGAATCATTATTGATAATAATTAAAAATATTAGATTATATTTTAGATATAATTTATATTTATTAAAATATACATATTAATTTATCTATCTTACTTTTCAATATTATATCATTTATATTATACTTGATACAAATTATCAAAAAAACCCTTGCTTTGTTATGTATTAAAACATTTATGTCAAGTAAATAAATTTATATTAACAATTAATTATAATTAAATTTTTTTCAATAAAAGAAATAATTTTTATAAGAAATAATTATTATAAATTTTTAAAAAAAATTATTTAATTTTAAATTTATGTAAGTACAAATAATAAAATATATTTTAACTTAATATATATTATTTAATTATAAATTAGTGAAAAAATGTATTCAAATTTCGGCAATTTAATTTGAACAACTAAAATAAGGCTAGGCACTAAAAAAGTCCATCATTATTTGCTTTTCATTTTTTTACTGATTCTAATCTTTATCCTTTCTCAATTATTATTATTATTGTTATTAATTTATTTCTATTTTATCTTGTTAACTTTAAAATTATTATTAATTTTCCTAACATGATTACTAACTGATATTACTCAAAAACTAATTATTTTCCAAGATAGTTTTACTTAACAAAGCCGATTAATCTACAATAGAAATTTTACTCAAATTTTAAAAATTGCTATAGCTACTTAAGTTATTGTTATTACAATTTTTATTATTCTTATTATTTTTATTATTTTCAAACTAATTCTTCAAAAAATTACCCATTTATAAATGATCTTACTATTGCTATTACTTAAAAATATCATTATTACTACTATAATTTTTCAAAAAACTTAGACTTTAAGAAACTTCATTTTTTTTTTCATTTTTATTATTATTAACTAAGTTATTTCCTTTAAATTTTTATTACAAATAAAAAGGTTGGATATTATTTTGAGATAAATAAACAGGATTTTTACCCTTTATTTTTTTTTTTTCTGAACTTTTATCGCAGTTGTCATCTTTTATTTTTGGACCTTCATTTTTTTATTCGTTTGTTTAAATATCCTAATTTATTTCTATATTTTATTAAAAATTATCATTTATTTCTTTTTTTTAAAATTCTTGTTTCTTATTATTTTATATTAAAATTTAACTTTTTTGTTTCAATTTTTAATACTGGTCTACGACTTATTGTTATTTTTCGTCAGTATTTTTTTATTATAATTTAGTTTAATTGGTATTATTATCATTTTAATTACATAAATTCTTATTTTCTTTATCATCATATAAATATATATCCTAAGATAAATTGATCTAAACTTATCCTATTTTTTTTTTTTTACTTGAAGCTTTGTTTGAATTTTCTTAATCAAATTTACTTTTATTTAATTTTTTCTTTAAAGAAGATGTTTTCTATTCTGAATTTTATTAAAATGATTTTTAATTTTCCATTTAATTTTTAACTGCCAAATTTTATAAACCAATATTCTTTCTAAAGTTCAGCTCTTAATAACTTTAATTTGGTAGTAAAAATTTATCTTTTTTGCTTGAAAAATCTTATTATTAATTACTATCTTTTGAATATATAAATTAACTATTACTTAAATTTTTAATATTTTCTTTATTTTTTAAATCTTATATGGTATATTTTTGACACTCCTTTCTTTCTATTTATTTTTATTCTTATTTTATTTCCATTTTCTTTTATATTTCAGTTAAATTTGATTAATATTTTTATGGCTGTTGAGACTAATACATATTACTAGTTTAAGACCTATTACTTTTAAAATTATTTAAATTATTAGTACTATTTTCACAATTTTCAGTTTTATTAGAGCTAAAGTTAGAATCATAATTGTAATTACTGATACTAAAATTATGGTTATTACTATTTTTATAACTAGTATTTATCCCACTATTATTATTTTCTACATTACTGGAATTCAATGTATCAGTAAGGTTACTTTAGTTAATATTATGATTTTAAACCTTTAATATTTGATTTTCCTAATCATTTTTCCCTAAATATACGCTCAAACTAGCATACCTATTTTATTATTAAGATTATTTTATATCTTAATTTTGAATAAATTTTTAACCCTACAAATTTTAACTTGAATCTACAAATTTCATATTACTACTATTATACTAACTTAAATTCATCCTAGCTCTATTACTATAATTATTATTGTTTGTATTATTGTAATTATTATAATTATAAATAACTTTACTATTATTATATTAATTATTATTACTAATGTTATCATTTTTAATATAACTGTTATTGAAATAATTATTGTTCCCCAAAGGGGAAACTGAAATTGTGTTACTTCTGTAAGTAGAAGGCCTAGGACTATAAATTTCTTTAGGATATTTTATATTATAAGATTTACATTATATAGTATTACTATGATTTCTCAAATTTTATTAGTTTTAACTTTTATTTGATAACAAAAAATTCTAACTTTAAGATACAGATACAAATTAACTTAAATTATTACCATTTTCTTAATTTTTACTCTTATCATTCAAAAACACACTGTTATTACAGCTGTTAGAAACGTTCTCATTACCCAAAGCTATTTAATTATTTAGTGTGAAATTTTCTTTTTTATAATTTTGTTTATTATATATTTATTTTTATTAATTTTAATTGGATTAATTTTGTGAAAAATTCCATTTTTCACTCTAAATTTATTTTTTTCCAAACTATACCTAACTAACCTCTTTATTTTAATTTTAAATTTAATGCTCTTAATCTTCTTTTTTTTTTTTATCATTTAAACTAAAACTTTATTCTTTTTGCAAATTTTGAGTAGACTAAGAAGTAGCATAATCATTTTAAAAGCTATTTTTTTACTAATTTTTATCATTAGTCGTGGAATAACAGTTAAAATTAAAACTTCCTTATATTTTTGATTATTATTATTATAAATACTGAGATTTATAGTTAAAACTAATTAAATTATCTTCTTTTAAATTCAATGTATCTTTTTTGCCTAAGCTATGATTATTTTCCTAAGTGTTTTTATTATTCAAATTTTATTTTTATTATTCAAGAAAATCATTCAATTATTATGATATTTACGCTTTATTTAGATTTTTTAATTATTATTAGTTATTTGTTTATTTTTTCATAGGGCTTACTGAAAACTAAGGCGTTTCCAAAGCATTTTTACTACTCATAATTATATTTTTTTAATTCTCTATTTCCTCGCCTTTCCTTTTAATATCAATAAATTAATTTTTAAGAAATTATAAATTATAAATATTTATTTTATAAAATATAATTTTATAAGATAACTTCTAAATATATTTTACTCTAAATTATTCACATTATCAAATTTTATATTTTAAGGTATAATATTTGCACTACTCCTAATTTACTCAATATCTCTATTACTTATGTATTTTTTTTCATATTTATTGGTACTATTATCTCTAAACAATTCGCTTTTACTATTTTCCTCAATTAATTCAATTTCTTCTAAATTTCCAATTATTTATTATTTTTACTAAATTTTATTTTTGCTAAATAATGATTCCCCCTACATTTTGTAATTTTAATAAGGACTTTATTATTTTATTTATTAACCATAATTTTAATTAGGACTAAAATTTAAATTTTAAAAAGCAGTTCTGCTTTGCTCCATATTTTACTCTTATTATAATTTTTTTTAACTACTTTAATTTTCAAATTAATACTAACTTTAAGCTAAACTTTAACACAAACTTTGGCTCAAATTTTAGTTTCTAATTTTCTTTAATAAAACTTAAAATTTTTCCTATTATTGTAAAACATCTTCCTTTAATCGGCGATTTTAATCAGATAAAAATTGATTTTTTTACTGTAATAATTCAATTTCAGTTTCCAATTTATTCTAAAAATCTTAAAATTTCCCTTCTTTTTATTAATCCAAATTTTTTTATTTTTAAATTTCCTTTTCCAGCCCTTCTCTCAAGCTTTCAATTTTTTAGTTGTTTAATTTCATTTAATTCTCCTGCTCTAAACTATAAAAATAAAATTAAAATCATATTCTATTTTATATTATATTTTGATATATAAAAATAATAAAATAGTATTTTATTTAAATTTTTAAAAAAACTTCATAGGAATTATCAATTAACAAATAATATATAATAAAAAATTTTCTAGTTTTACTTTTTCAATTTGTACTAATCATTAGAAATTCTCAAATTTTCGTTCTCCATTTTTAGCTAAGAAATATCCTAAACTTAATTTATCATATCTTTTTCCTTATTTCTGAACTCACTACCATAAAAAGATTCTAACTCATATATATTTGAACTTAATTTTTTTATTCTTTTATTTAAATTTTCAATTTATTATCTTTACTCAGAAATTACTTTTTCATAACCTTCATTTTATTCTAAAAAATAATTTTTATATAAATAAATTCAACCAATATTTTAAATATTTAATTTAATTAATAAACTTTAATTTTTTATATTATATATTGTTTCATCTAAAAATTAATTTTAAGATAATTTACTTGTACTTTAACTATATTCAAAGTGATTTTTATCTTTTATTTTATTAATTTCAGATCTAAGTTCTTCTATTTCAAGTTTCTTTTCTCCTAAAAGTTTTTCACTTTCAACTTAATCTTAACCATTTTTTTCTTTTAATTCTTTAACTCTAAAAATTTAAATATTAAAATAATATATATAATTAAAAAATAAAGATGTTAAATTTAAAATATACTAATATTAATATAAGATAAAATATTTTTTTTATTACTAATTTTCCAAATTTTATATCTAATTTTTCAAATATTATACATCTTATTCTTTCAATATCTACAATTCTTTTACTTCTTCTTAATATTTTTAAAAATCTTCTTTCAACTATAAATTTTCCTCCTAAATCTTATACAGCTAAAATTCTTCCTATTTTTTACTATTTTCTACCTCACTAACCTTATTTTACCATCTATTCCTTTATAATTTCGTAAATAAATTAAAAAACAATAAAAATAATTAAATATTTACTTAAATGTTCATTATAACATATATATATATAGTACATAAATTTATTTATAAAAATATTTATTATATCAAAAAAAAAAGAGAATAAATATAAAATTTCTGAAAATATGTTTTATTACCTTTCATCCTAAAAACTTTTTAAATCAATCTACACTGCTTCTTAAAATTTTTCCTGTTACTCTTTAAAATTTTTTTTTTGCTCTTCCATTAATTTTTATTACCTTTCTATTTCCGATTCTTTTTACTTCAATTACTCTTCAAGTCCTTTAATTTGACTTTACAACTAAAATTATTATTCTTACAATTCTTCTTTTTCTTCTCCCAATTTGTTTAATTTTTCTTCCAATTCTTCTTTTTCTTCTTGAAAAGCCCATTCAAGTTCTTCTACTTCATCCTGTATGTAAAATAAATAGATAAATAAATTAATATAAAAAAAGTAAAAAATAAATACATTAATATAAAAAAATAAATTAAAAATATTATATGTTATAATTTTTATATATGTATATATTTATATGCGAATTTATGAAAAAAAATTTAACAGGTTTAATATAGAATCTTTTATTACATATTTCTACTTGTTTTTTTTATGGCTTCTTTCTAATATAGACATTTAATATTCTTGTTTTATATTTTCTAATTTCTTTTTTAACTCCATGTTTTCTAAATTTAGTTTTTCAGTTCTAATTTCCCTTTCAAAATTCAGCCTCTCAATTTACAAATTTAACTAATATATCTAATTATAATGTTAAAGAATAAATTGACAAATTCATATTAAAAATATATCAAAATTTTTTATTTGTATTTATTTATTTTTTTCTAAAAATTTACCTTTTCTTCATTTAATTAACCTTTATATTTGATTTAATTTTCCCACTCTTCATTTTACTATAAATTTTAATCTTTTAATTTTTGATTTTCTTCTTATAACAAATTAATTTACTTTTAAAAACTCTCATTTTCTTATTAATTTATTTTCTACATTAATCTCAACTCCTAAATTATATCTTTTTATTCTTATATGGTTTATTCACAACTCAACTGCTAATCTTAATACTACCCCTGTAAATTATTTAACTCCATCTAATATTTTTCCTTTAAATTTAAATATATATTATATAATCTCAATATATATTAAATTAATTATTATTTTATACATTTATATATTTAATTTCAATCATTAATTTGTTTTTAAATTAATTTTAATTATTTTATTTATAATTACTTGTAATTCCTAGAACTTTTTGTTATTGTTATTCAGAATTTAACTCTATTCCCACTCAGTTTGGTCTTCAATTAGCTAAATTATATTTTATTTATCTATTTTCATTTATTCATATTATTCTCTGTATTCTTCAACTTGTAATTAACAGAACTGTAATTTTTAATTCGAAACTGCAACTTCCCTTTATAATTTTGCCATTTTTTCTCTACTTTCTCTTTCTATTTGTCCAACTTTGTCTTCTAAATCAAAGTATTTTAACTTATAATTGCTATTACTAATATTTTATTGATCTTTTTTATTTTCATTATTTTCTATTTTTTATTACTACTCCTCTTCATTTACAATTTACACTTTCTTTTCATTTTTTAACTCCATTTAGTCTAAAATATTTTCACTGCCTAAAAAATCTGAATTATTCTCCACTTCTAATTAATCTGTGTTTATTAATTCTAAATTATCGAAATTTTCCTATTTTTTTTCGCTCATTTTTATTTTTATGAATATATTATATTTTAATTTTCTTTTTTAGAATTTATTAAACTCAAAAATTAATTTAAATTCAAAAATTCAATAACACAATATTATTAATAATTAAAAACATTGAAAAAATATTAATATTTTAAATTAAAACTTTCAACCATACTCAAAATTCTTTCAAACTTATATAATATATATATATATTTATTCTAATATACTAATCTAAATAAATTACAATATAATAAAAACATTTAATATTAAAAATAAACAGAATTGAAATTTATTAAAACAAACTAATACTAACATCATTATCAACGTTAATAACATTCAATAACTAGATATTAATGATATTTTATGCGCCCCTGAAGAACTAAAAAACACGAAAAATTTCTTTCTAACCTAAACTCTATTATTTATACTTTTAACTACATTTTTTAAGTTAGACTAAAATACAGCCCCCTCGGCCCCGTCCCCAAATATTTCTCTAATTTCTAGCTCATTTGTGTCAAAATTCGCTCTTACATCTATTTAAGATCCGCTATGAACATCGAAATATCGATTTTTCCTAGGCATCATGGAATCTCTGTGATCACAACACATTAGACATATATACTAAAATTTAAAATTTTTAAATTAAAATTTAAAAAAAAAAAAAATGATGATAAAAAATAATTAATTAATTATCAAATAAGTAATGCTTTTTTTCTTTGTGTTAATTGTTATATTTTATATTTTATATTATTTTTAACTTACAGGCCTAAACTCGTCCTTTCTCTAATTTAAATCATAAAGTCCAACTAATACATGACACCTATAATTTTCACTTACCTAATCAAATCTCATTCTAAATCCATGATTTCCCGTATTAAACTTAAAAATAATTAAAAATTGAATGATTTTTAAAAAAATATATTATATATACAGCTAATTATAATAATATAATAATATGTTATCCTTAATATATCATATTTTTTTATAATTTCTTTTTTTAATAATTTTTTATATATTTTTTATCTAAATATTTAATATTTTAATTATAAATTTTATATATTGTAATAAATTTTTTCATTTATATATATATACTTCAGCCTCGCTAAATAGTACTTCTTCTCCATGTTAACATTAACTTTAATAACAAATTCCTGGAGTTATTTCTTTTATTTAGTTACTTTAATAAAGGCCTGAATTTTCCAGTTTCCAAACCACTGGTTAATATCCTCCTGTGAAAGATTATTTTAAAATTTCAACTTTCTAATAAAACTCTTTTTCAGCTATGTCTCTGAATAAAACTGGGTCTATATAATATTTACAGTTAGGAATCAATTTTAAAGAAGCTCTTTTAGCTTAGTCTAAGGCCACCTTTCTTTCTGGATTTCTTAAAAATCTAAAATAATAAATATATACAAAATTTTATTATTTTAATATTATAAAATGGACTTTTACTAATTATTTTAATATAATTATAATTCAGATTAGTAAATATAAAATTAATATTATCAAAATTAAACAATAATATAATATTTTACTTTATGATGAAATCTTCCATATCTTCTTTATCAATATCTTCCTATAAAAATTCAATGATTCTTTATTTTAAGTCTCTCAAATCATATGCTCTATCAAAATATTAGCCAGCGAAGTCTGTTTCTTCTCTCATGTTCTAAAATAAAAATTACCAATTAGTCATATATAATAAAAAATAAAAATTCCTTAATTTGTTTATAATTATAATAACAAAATTTCTTAAAATTAAAATTTAAAATATGTTTATTATTCAAATAAATTTTTTTTTTCCATATTTTTATATAACCCCTCCAAAACCCACTAAAAAATTCAAACAGTCCTCAAAAAAATAAAATAAATATTAAAATAAAACCCAAAAATAATTCAATAAACTTTTAAAACTTTTCAAATACAACTAATTATTTTTCCACCCATTTTTGACTAACAACCAAAATCATTTTCTCTAATAAAATTTAAAAACCACATAATAACTAAAAAAATCCAGAAAATTACAAAAAAACAAGCAAAATAAAATATAATAATAATTTATAACCTAAAACAACTAAAATAAATAAAATAACAAATATCTAAAAACTGATAATATTCAAAACAGCCAAAAAACAACTTACTAAGCTACAAAAAAATAATATATACATATATTAATAAAATACTAAACCGAAATACGAAAAAGAAAAAAAAAGTTAATTAAAATATATACATATAAATAAATATTCATATATATATATAAAATTTTATATAATATCTTATCATATGCTACCTCTCCTTAATAAGCGAAGCAGTTGACCATATATTTTTTCAAGTTCTACAATTTGGCAAGTAATTCTGTTTACAGCTCTTCGAACAAAGACTCAATTTGTTGAGAAGCTTATTCTTTATCATTCCAAGAAATTAAATTTTTTACTTTTTGTCCGCTTACATCTTGCGGCCAATTTTATATGTTATACTAACTTTTTTTTAAAACTTCTTCTATCAAAACGTAACAGTTGCTGTGCCCGTGGTCGATGGCGCATTTTGTGCATAAAAGTCTTTCGGGCTTATCACATGATTCTCCCATGCAAATGTAGGTAAATGGACTGTTATTGTGGTTTTTTTTGGGGCACTTCAACTGTTGGTAGGCGAATTCCATACTTTTTTGTTTTTATGTTTGTTTATTTGTTTAAGATTCTTTGTTTTTATAATTTTTTTTTTTTTTTTTTTAAGCTTTTTTAGTTAAAAATTTTTTATTTATTTTTAGTTAATAAATTTTAATTGAAAAAATTAAAATACACTATTTATTTATTCCTTAGAATTAATTTTTACTTTTAAATTAATACGTTTAAAATTTTTATTTACTTAATATTACTTTTGTGGTACGATATGATATATAATAAACTTTAAATTTCTATATTTAACTTAAAATTTTAATTAATTAATAAATAAATATATAAAAACACTAAAAATTTCTAATTTTCATTCATTTTCTTTTTAACCCGCGTAATTCAATCTTTTTTTGATAAAACTTTTCCAATAATTCTAAGTAATACCCTTTTCTAAAACCTCAGCATATAAATCACTAACTAAAACTTCTCTACCAGGATGATCTTAGTCTAGTTACATTTTTATAGCTATGGCTTCACTATAAAATCTCTTTTTATTATTATTATCGATTTTTCCTTAATAAGAAGTCTATGAAATTATAAAATTAAAATTTTATTTTAAATAATATTAAACTTAAAAATAAAATACCCAAAAAATTATTAAACTTTATTTTTTAAAGCAATTTATACATTTTTTTTATATTTAATAATTATTACAATACTACCATAAGATGTACTAAGCTTTTATAAGCTATTTACACTTGTCTATTTATAAGAAGATACACCCCCTATAAAATACTCTGTCCCTTTTTAAGAAGAAAAATCTGTCCCGATTCTAGATATAACTTAATAATTTTTATTATAATTTTTATCATAACTTTCATACCTGCTATTTTTTTATGGACTTTAATTACTATTATTATTATAAATATTTTTATAATTAAAATAATTATTATTGTCATTAACTATATTATCATTGTTGTTATTTATACTTTTATTATTGTCGCTTTTTATATTATTATTCTAAACTTGTTATTTTTATTCCTTTAATTCAATAACTTCTAAATAATTTTTATTTTACTATTAATTTTTTTCCTATTTTTTATCCAAATCTTGCCATATTTCAGCCTGATATTTTTAATATTATTAATTCGCCTTTTCTCTTTAGTTTTTTAAATTTAATTCTTATAATTACCCTTATAATTTTTTAATATCTTCTACTTCTATTTCAAAATCTGTTTGAGAATGATCGCTAAAATCAATATCACCCTCTTGATTTAGCTCTTTTTTATATTTTATATTTGATTAATCTTTTATATATTAAAAATTATTTAAAAACTAATAAAAATATAGTTACTTATTTTTTATTATTAAATATATAACTTAATTGTATTTAAGTATTAAATGTTTACTTTATATTTTTTCTAGTGGCTCTATTAAAAACCTAATTTTAATAGCCTTTTCTTCAGACAAAATAATACTTCTTTAAATCATAATTTGAGCAATAAATGTTTTTTCTTAATTTTTAGCTTCTATTTAAAATTTTTTCAAAATAAATTTCAAAATATTTTAATTTTTCCCAATTTCATCAGATACTCTATCATTACCAATTATTTTATCTATTTAATTTAAAATCTGCCTAATTTCTTTTTAAAAAACTTCTTTTTCATCTTCAAACCTTGAATATAATATTTAATTTTTAAATTGTAAATTTTTATTTTTAGATTTTTATTAATTTTTACCATTTTAGATAATTTTATTAAATTTAATCGTATGTAAACTTTAATTTCCTATTTATTTCGTCAATCTCAGCTTTAATCTCTAAAATTTCTTATTCCTAATCCAACCTACAATTTTCTCTAATTTTCATTTTTTAACTTTTTTTTTCTTCTAAATACTTTAGTTCACAATTATTTTAACAATGTTATTCAACTTCTTCAATTTTCAAATAATTTTCACAATTTATACATAAAATTGGAATTTTCCCATCTTAACAAATAAAATTATCACTTTTTTATTATTCATTATCTTTTTAATTATTTTTAATACTATTATTTTATTTATTTATATCATTTTAAAGAGAATTATTCTAGTTTTTTTAAAAACTGGAAAAAAATCTGTTATTTTGTTAAAAATTTTCATTTTTTCTCTGAAAATTTTACTCAGCCTATTTTAAAAATTCTTTATGATTATTTATGTCAAAAATTCTTTTTTTATTTAAACTATTTCCATGTTTAGATTTTAAATTTATATCTATATTCCTTTAAGAACTTTAAACAGATAGGAAATTTGAATTTTTTGAAAACCTTTTTTAAACTGAGTTTTTTAAATTTAAATTTTTATCTTAATATTAGTTTTAATTTGAATTCTTTTCATTTTAAACTTTATCATTATCAAATTTATAATTCAACTAATAATCACTTTACAAATTTTACAAATTTTATTACTTATTTAATTATATTTAACTTTTAAAATTTCCTTAATAACTTTAATTATTTTGCTAAATTAATTAGTTTTTATCTAATTTTTAATTCCTAAAATAATTGTTATTTTTATTACCTGTAGTATTATTTTATAGTTTATTTTAAAAATTTTAATCATGTTTATTTTTATTATTTTCTAAATTTTTAATAGAATTTGACCCAAAGATTGCTTGGCTACTTTTTCTTAAAAATGAATATTTATCTTATTTTTAATTTAACTGCTAATTACTACAACTTTTTTATAATAAAAATTTATTTTCATTTTAGCTAAAAGAGTCTTTAGTTTGTTATATTTTATTTTTATCAGCCATTTCTTTTTGTTTACTTATTTAGTTTTAATTTTATTTTTGATTAAAATTATTATAATTGTTTTCTTTTTCTTTCTTCATAAAATTCAAACCACCTGGTTTTTTCAAATTCATATTACTTTAATATTTATTTTAATTTATTATTTTATTCTAGTTTTTACTTGGCCCTTGATGAAACATTTCATATAATTTTTAAATTTCCGGTTTTATAACCTCATTTTAAATTTAATTATTAAATTATTTTTATTGCTAATTTTAATATTAAGCTTAATTTTGATTTTATTTTAAATTTTATTATAATTCTTTATCTCCATCAGTATAACTATCTTCCAATTATTGAGCTAAAGTATTTATTTTTTGGTATAATTAATTGTAATTTTAATATTAATCTTTATCTTATAAATTATTTTATATTTAATATGGGTCTTGAGTTATATTTATTTTTGCGCTTTTTTTTCTATGCTATGAGCTTTTTTATTCCAAATTATTATAGGTTTATTATTTGTTAAATAAAAAACTCTTAAAACCATTTTCAAAACTTGCATCTTAAATATTTGTCACATTAATCATGTACTCCAGATCTTAATTAGCATCCAAAATTAATGAATTTTCTGTTTTAATATGCTATTTATCATAATCCAAACTTCTTTAATAATATGATAATTAATTTACATATATATTATTTTTAATTTTTTATAATATTAAATTATTTTTAATTTATTATAATAATAAATTTACATATATAATTCAAAATTAATATATTTTACATATCATTTTATTATTTTTAAGGCTATTAACTCACATTTATATAAGGATTTATTTAATTTAAAACACTGTCTTAAAATCTTGAACTGTCTCCAGTTTCAGAGCTTAAAATTTTTGCATAATTTTAACTCTAATTTTATTTTTAATTGTTATTGAATTTATTATACTAATACTACGTATTTTACCTATTTTATATACCCATATTCAATATTTATCTATTATTCTTATCTTTATTGAAATAACTATTGCTTTTATTATTATTATCAATATTATTTTCATCATCATCATTATTACATTTATTATGGTTAAAGAAAATTCTTTACATTAAATTATTATTATAGTTGTTATTTTTTTTTTTAAAATCGTAAATATTATTCTATCCAGTTGTATCTAAATTATTACTTGAAGTAATATCTTCAAAATTTTAACAACTTTTATTACTTTAAATATCACTCATTTTATTTTAATTGGTTTATTATACAAGTTATTATGATAAATTATTTTTTGAGTTTATTTAAAAATGTATTTTTTACTTTGATTTTCTCATATTTGACAAGTTAGATAGCCTTGAACTATTTAACTAATTTTTTTTATAATTCGATTATGACATATATGAATCTTATTCTATAATTGTTTTCATTTATTTATTTCTTCTGATAATAAAAAATAAATTTTAAAAATAAAAAATATTATTTAAAATATTTTTCAATAAATGATTTGTTACATAAATTTACTATTATCATTATAAGTTTCAAACATAGGATTGTTAAATTATTTCATTCTTTTTAAATGTCCTACTTTATAAGATATTTATTTTATGTGTTTTTTTTTTAATTATATTCTTTTTTTTAAAATTTGAAAATAAAATTATTAATAAGTTAGCACAAACTAAAATATAAATAATAGTGATATTTTAATTATTTACATTATTTATCTTTAATAAGTTAACCTATAAATTCTAAAAACGTATATTCATAGGTTTTTTTATCTACATTAATATTTACTATAAATTAAATTCTATATATAAATTAAATATATTATATTAATTTATAAAAAATATTTATTTAATATTAAAAATTAATTGTTAATAATATTCATATTTAATTTTATTCCTGATTTTTAAATTTATTCAAAATTTTGTTAAAATTTTCTTTAAAATCTAGTCTTCTAATCATTAAATACTTAATTTTTACATTATTACTATTTCCACCCTAAACATAATCAAATTTAAACCCAATATTATATAAAAACTTTAAATAATCTTGTAGCTTATTATTACTTTTAACTTGCAATCTGTCCACATTTTTAAAATTCTCAAAAATAAAGTTAAAAACCTCTAAACAAATAAAATTGTTAAAATTTAACTTCCTCTATATTCTGCTTATATAAAACTTATTCAAATAACAAATTTAATTTTAATTTCCTTTAGAAAATGTAAGTTATAAAATTCCCAAATCTATTTGAACTTTAAACTTGGTAACCAAATAAACTCTTATCAATTTTAAATTATTTTAACTGTTTATATTTAACCCTTTCATACTGGTTAAAGCGTCCGATAACTAAATCCAATTTATTTAAGGCAAATTATTAAATTTTCTATTAAAAAATGAATTTCCTGAT
Organism: Pseudocohnilembus persalinus; assembly: GCA_001447515.1. Classification (NCBI taxonomy): domain Eukaryota; phylum Ciliophora; class Oligohymenophorea; order Philasterida; family Pseudocohnilembidae; genus Pseudocohnilembus; species Pseudocohnilembus persalinus. Next base: position 205,820 of record LDAU01000003.1, read on the forward strand.
AATTTACTACTCAAACTATTTTTAACGCTAAAACTGCCAAAAACATTTTCAGATTTAGACTGAGAAATCGGACTCTAGTCTTATAAATTGTAATTATAATTATTATTATTATTTTTATTATTACTAAAACCCATATTGAAATTTTCTGTACTAAAAGATGAATCATTTTATAATTGACTCTAAGCTAAATTATTTCCATTAAATAAAAGAGGATTTTCGTTCCAATTTTTAGCCTATTTCTTTAAATTTGAAGGCAATTTGTTTCCTTGTTTTAACATACCATGACTATCTTCAAAACATATACTTAACAAATTATTTACTTAATTAGATGAGCTAACCTCCAACCTAGAACCTCCTATATTTCTCTAAATAATAAAATTAAAATAAAGAATTTAAATTTAAAAATATTTATATAAAAATTTATACCTTTGAAAATCTATTATTTTTAGAAGCTGAAGTCAGGTCAAAATCTAATATATCAGATGCATCATGGGAATTATTTATTCCTTTTAAAATACTTTAATTTAAATTATTATTTTATTGTAAAATACTTCCATTATATCTTCCGGTATTACTCAAATTTGTGCCTTTTAAAGATCCTTCTTTATAATCTAATTCCATTAATGATTATTAATAAAATTCAGGAAAACTTGTTTATAAATAATAAACATCATTATCATTATTTATAAAATCAGTGAATTTCTCCATTATTTTTTCATTTTCATCCTATCCACTCTCCCCACTTCCGAATCGAAGTTTCTAAATACTTTACTAATGATCTAATAAAAAAAAATATATGTTTAAAAGATAAAAAAGAAATAATTGATTAAAAATAAATAAGATTTTAAAAATTTACAAAAAATCATATATTACATATAATATATAATATATAAATTATATATAAAAATTTATATTACTATAAGGATCTGGCTTTCTTTTACTTGTATGTCTTTATAGTTCAAAAGGATCAATTTCTTCAAATTTTATTTTATCATCCATTGCAATTTTTATAATAACCATATCCTTATAATTTATAGGCATATTAAAAATATCGTCTTATTTTCCTTTACTATTTTTCTATACTGTACTTTCTCTTTTGTTCTCTTAGTTTTATAAAATTTACGATAAATTTTAACTTTATTTATTGTTATTTTTACTTTTATATTAATAATTATCTTTTTAGTCCTTCTATTTATTTCTATTATTATGTTCATATCTAGTATTAAGCAGCGAATTTTGCTCTTATATTATATCCATTTAATATTATACTTTCTTTTAATTTCTTTAACCTTTTAAAGGAGATACTGTATTATTATTTTAAATAATTAAGTTTTTATCTTAATCATTCCCTGCTAAATTTTACTACAAATTAAATTCCTTATTTTAATTTATATTTTATTAGTATAAAGATGAATGTTTCTACTTTTTAAGTTCTGTATAACCTAAAGCTTTTAAAGATGATTATTACTTATTTTCCTTTAAAGGAGTTTAATTTCGCCCATTCTATTAAGATAATTAACTTTTATTAATAATTTTATTAGGCTTATTCAAATTTTTTTAATTTAATCCTGATTATTAGATATTGTAAAAATACTATTATCCATCTTCATTAGGTTATTTTAATATTTAAATTCTATTCTTATTACCATATTTTTATGAATTATTAAAATTAGTATCTTTATATTGGTAATCTTAATTATTTTTAGATAAATTTATATTTTAAATTGACCCAATATTTTGAAGTTTTTTATTTTGCACATCACTTTTATTATCTACAGAATACATCTATCTTTTTTATTTAATACCAAAGTTTTATAAATTTTAATCATATTACTACTATTATTGACTAAATATATAAAAAATATGATATTAATGTGTAAAAGAAATATATTAATATTATTAATAAATTTAATTTTTTTTTTACGTATTATGTTTATTATAATAATTCATTTTATTAATGGGATTTTTATCAGTTTATTAAGGATAATTTATTTAAAGTTTTTCCTATTATACTTACTAATATTGCTATTTATTATATAGTTAATCCTGTAAAACATTATTTATTTGGATTTATTTTTCATTATAATAATTTTAATTATTTATATTGTTATTATAATGATTATTTTAAGCACCCTAGTTTTTAAAAAAAATTTTTCAATAAATTTAATCAATTAATCAATATAAAAATAGAATATAAAATTAGTTAGTATATTTATTTTTTATTTTATCATTAAATTATAATGAAAAAACTATATGATTAATATTTTTATTTTTATTACTCTTTCTTATTTCAATTACTTATCTAGTTTTAAAATATCTATTTTTTGTTATTTCAAATACTCTTAAAATTAATCATCTTTTTATTAATTTTTATGTGAAATTCTATATTAACTTTTCTAATTTATCATTATTCTTAATGTTTATTAAAACTTTTAAAATGTATTTATTTCTTTATATTTTAGTATAATTTTTATTTTATTATTTTATTCTATTTTTATTAAAAATAAATATTTTTATTATCTTATTATTATATATAAATATATTAATTATTAAATTACTAAAAAATTACGGTTTTAAAAGTTAATATGATTAATATTATGGAAAATTTACTCATATTAATCAATATTATAAATTTAAATGATATAATTAATTATTATTATGAATTTATAACTTTAATGGGGTTCAATTCCTTATTTAAATTATTATAAATATAAATAATATATAAATATTAAATATTTATATTATAAAGAAGGAAATTTTTATCTTTTAGATATTTATATGAATTTATAATTATATCATTCTTTTTACTATTATTCAAAAACTTAACTATACATTTTATTAATATAAGAAACAAATTTATTTTTTGTTTCTTCTAATCTATCATTAACAATTTCGTGATAATAAGGTAATTCTTTCAATCTTTTAACTTCATTCAAAGCATTTTTTAACCTTTTTTGAATTTACTCTTCACTATCTGTTGCTCTATATATATATATGTATTTAATTTTTATTTACTAAATTAGTTTAAAAATAGCTATATAATCTATACCTTCCTCTTAATCTTCTTTCTTATTCTTCTTATGATGGTAAATTAATAAATACATAATTCCTTCATAAATTAAAAAATATATTTATATTATTTATATATTATCTAATATAAAATTTCAGTATTTATTATTACCAATTAGGAAATTGAGAATGGATTTTTTCTCCTCCTTAAACATCAATATCTAAAATAGCAACCTTAATTTAAATATGGATTAAAAAAATTGGCCAAAATATATTAAAAACTAATTTTTTTTCATTTATTTTACTTTTCTTCTGTTTGCTATTTCATATAATTTTCCAATATGTGTTCCATAGTAATTTCCATGTACATAACAATATTCAGCGAAAGATTTATTTTCAACTTCCTTTAATTTTAAAAATTTATCAATATATTTCAATTTTTAAGGTTACAAATTATTTTAAAATTAACAAATTTTAATATAAAAATAGATTTCTTTTAAAATAGAAAAAAAAAAAATTTAATACAAAATTATATTATTTTTTTATTACTCTTTCGAATTCTTCATGATTAACAAAATAATAATGAACTCCATGTAATTCTCCTTATCTAGCTTTTCTAGTTGTTAAACTTACACTAAGTTCAAATTTATTAGGATAGTAATTAAGCAAAAAATCAATAATTGTACCCTATTTTTTAAATAAAATTATTATATTAAAAATAAAAATACATATAGACAAAAAATTAAAATATAAATTAATATTAATTAAAATATATAATATTATAATATAATTATTTAAATTCTAATAAAATAAAACTTTATAATTTATTATTATAATATTATAATTTTCTAAAGTTTTTTTATCTACTAAAATTATATTTATAATATTCTTTACTATTTAAAAAAATTATGGTATTAAAAAAATTTATATTGTATACCTTTCCAGCTCCAGAGGGCCCTGTCAAAACTAAAGGGGTATATTTTTACAAATTAAAATAATTATACCCAAATTAAGAAAATTATCCAGGTTATTTTTAAGAGACACTTTATATAAAATCATTTAATTGTTATTAAATTTCAGGATTTGCATTAAAAAAGCTTCTTTGCTCCTAATTTAGGTTTTCAAAATTTATATAAATGTTTTATTTATTTTCAGATTAATCTTACATTCCTTTGTCTTTTTTATTATGCTTTATCTATTTTAATTTTAATTTCAAAAATATATAATTTTATTTTATTTTATTTAATTTTATATACACACTATTTACTGTATTTTTATTTATCATAGTAATAAAAAAGTAGCCTAATAAAATTCTTTTACCAAACTCATTTAATTGATTTAATTTATCACTATCATAATCTCCTATCTTTAAGTAAAAATTAAAACATTGTACAAAAAAAAAATTCACCAAATAAATAAAAAATAAACAACCAAATAACAAAAAACCAAATAATTTAAAGCAATTTAATATATTTAAATGTTAAAATTAATTTTTATATCTCAAATTTTTCTTTTATTAATACTATTCACTTCCATAAATACACAAATTACAGAATAAATGTGTAAAAGAGACTGTAATGTAGATTTTGCAGATTGCTCATTTATGTGTGAATCTAAAATGAAAAATCCTAGTGTAAAAAATAATAACTAATCTTGTTTTTAACATTGTAAAAATTAAGTGCATGGCTGTTTAGCTGAGTGTCCTAAATTAGTTTGTTATGATAATTGTAGAATTGCTTATGAAGTTTGTAGAGATTCAGAAGAAAACCAAAAATGCGAAAAATAAATGGATAAGTGCCAAGAAAAATGTGATAAGTTAACATAAATTAAAAAAGATGAAATCTGAAAATTAATTTTAAAATTATTTTAAATTGATTATCAGTACTTGTTCATAATTCAAGCTAAATTGTGAAATCCTTTTAACTAAAAATTTGAAAATATTTTATAAAAACTTAATCTATTTATTTCTATTAAATTTTTAAAACTTATACATATTTTTTTGTAAATTATTATATTACTACTATTTTTAGATAAATTTTTTTTATCTATTTAGTCAACTTAAATAAAATTAAATAAAAATTAAAATATATTAAATAAATTAAAACATTATAATTGAAAAAATTAAACTAATAATCAATATATAACCAACTCTTTTTTCCCTTCTCCATACTTTTCCTTGTGTCTATCATATAAATCTACAACGAATTATATATATTATTCGTGATATTTATTAACTTCTTCAGTTGTTGGATTCTCTATTTTAGGTACAATAAAAGGTTTTCCAATAACAGTATGTAATTCTTTAGTGTGATCAGGAAAAATAAGGTTTCTAGAATAAGCTATTACACCTGGTAATTTATACTTATTTAAACTCATTCTAAAATTCTAAAAACTCCTAAAATTTTATAAAAATTTTATTAATATATTTATTTAATTTACTTAAAAATATAAAATTAAAATTATATTTCTAAAAATATTTCATTAAAATTATTTTAAAAATAATATTACTCGACACAGTTATATAATTAATTTTCGCCAAAAACGAAAGATGGATATATTTTATACCCATATTTTAAAGCGTATTTCATAAAACCTTTTCTTTTTTTTAAATATAATCTATTTTCTTTCGTTGTATTCAAAGTAGCTTCTTCGAAACCTCCAGGAATAAGACCGAAATTTTCTCCTTTTTCACACATATTTTTAATATTCTTTGCGCTAACCTTTAAAAAAAAGAAAATAATCTTATATAAAACTAAACAAATTATTTATATATTTTATTAATAAAATTTAGTTTTTAAATTAAATTAAAATAATTTAATTATAATTTTACATCTTTGGCCCCCAATAATTTAAATATAAGACCAGAAATTGGAATGGATAAAAGAACTCTTGATGCACAGCATTTAACACTAGGATAATATTCATGATTATTCATAACAAAGCCTAAATTAAATACTCCATGTGGATGTCCTAATAAAAGACAATTTTTTTCTTATAATTCTTCTTCTTTAATGCAAGTCCAATTTCTAAAATAATAATATAAGTGTTTTGCTCCAATTACTTTTAATATGAATTCAGTTTTGGTACAGTACTCCGAAACCTATTAAATTTAATTCAATTATTTATTAATTTATTTCAAAAAATTTATACTAAAAATAAATTAGATTAAATTTAATTTATTAATTAATTAACTTGTATATTATTTAGAATTCAAAATACATCTAAAAATAAGGTAAAAACTAAAAGGATAAATTCTCATATTTTAAAATGAAAATCCAATTTTATAATTATATGATCATATATATAGTATTAGTTAAATAAAACTTAATATTTTTTTTTATGTATGGGATTTTATAATATAAAATGTTTACCTAAAATAAATAAAGTAGAGTCAAAAACCCTAATCCCCAATAATTTCCATTAAATAACCAAAATATAAAGAAATAGGCATACACAAATGGTAAAATATATATAGCAGTAAATAATGAAACAAAATAAAATCTGCCCAAAAAAGAAGAATTATCAACTTAATTATTATTATTTTTTTAGTTATTTTCCTTATTCTATTTTACAGACTCCATAAAAATATTTTTATTTTATTTTATATTTTCTTATTTTCTTTTATTTTTTCAAATTATTTTTTAATTTTTCTACTCAAAATTTTTCCTAGAATAACACGAACATTTTTTTTACATAATTTAAAGAAAAATAAATTAATATAATATTATTAATAAAAATTATACACATTATTTAACATTAAAAGAAATATTTCGTAAAATCTGTTAATTTTACTAATATATTACATATAAAATTATATTTAATATATATTTTGACCTCATATAAATAAGAATTCTAATTAAAATACACTTTTAGCGTATTTTCATTTATATTTATTTTATTTTTACACAATAAGTCTTATAAATTTATGAAACTTATTATAAAAATAAATATAATAAATTATAATACCTATTCAATCAAAAAAATTATAAAAAATTAATAAACTATATGTATTAAATCTATCATTATTAATTTAGATTTTCCTAATTCTCTTAATTTTATTACTAAAATTCTTCTTAATTTTCACATAAATTACTAGTATTTTTATTTTTCTCCAAATTTTTACTTTTTAAATGTTAATACCACCTTTCTACTTAATTTTTAATTTCCTAACAATTGGTATTTATATATAATTATTCTTCAATATAAGCTTTATAGTCAATTTCACTATAAAATCTTACCAAAACAAATCCCTTTAATTTTTCACCATATAATAAATCTGCAGGTATATAAGTTTAACATTATTTAATAATCTAACCTTAAACATTTTCTTATAAATTAGATGTATTTCTGTATTAACTTGAATTCGAATTTTCATTATTTTATTATAAATTTTATTCTTAGTAATTTTTTTAGCTCGTATTTGAATCTCTATTACATTAGCTCTCATGTAAAACTGATTCACAACTTTCAGTTACAATACCTTTTAAAATATCCATGCACTTTATTTTTCTTACGTAATTAAACTCTCTGGGAACGGAAAACATAATTAACTAAACTATTTTTTTTATTAATTAAGTCTCATTTATTTATCCTACAATTTTTTAATTTTCATTTTCCAATTTGTCTAATTTCTCTTATATTTTTGCCATTATTCTCTCACTTTCTTCGTTTTAAGGAATATTATATTAAGAAAAATAAGACTATAACAATTGTTTCTCGTAACAAACAATTTTTTTATCCAATTCCTAAATCTTATTAAAATCTTCAAATAATTCTATAATATCAAAAACAAAACCCGGTAAAAAATATTCACCCTTAATTTCGATAACTCTATTTTAATTTTAATTCAAATATGTTTTGGCATAAACTTATAATTTATATTCCTCATCTTCGTTATTAATAATCTTTTAAATAATAAAAAATAAAAACAAAATTAATAAAAATAGAAATATATTTAAAAATATCTTTAATTTTAATTTTTATTTTAAATTTAAACTTTAATAAAATTTCTCAAATATGATTGTAAAATTACCTATTAAAAACCACTTAAATTGTTTTCCATATTTATCATATAATACGAATATATATTTCTGTCGGTCATATCTATACATTAAAAATCATTCATAATCTAATTATTAGTTTTCACATTTTAAATTTCTTAATAATCTTAAATTAAGGATTTTTCTACTAAATCCAAGGTATTTCCTCCGAAAGTTTCATTTTTTTGTTTATTATTTTCCAATTCCTAACTACATTTAAACTCTTAAATTGGTTCTAAATCGTTTTACTTTCCAAATTTATTATGATAAAGCTCACTTTATAAAAACTATCTAAAATTTTTTTATAAAATAAAATTTAAAACTTTAAAATAACTTTATATTTAATAAAAAAATTAAAATTTATTTATAAATTAAATAAATAAATATATTATTCAATTTAAATTATATAGTAAATTTCCCATTTTTAATCTTAATTTACTAATTTTAATAGGGGTTTTTAGAACTGTCCCGTTGTAGAATTTCAACTGATTAAAAAGAAACTCTACTTTCCAATTTTTAATTATTATTATTATCAGAAATTTCTTTTAATTAAATAGAATCTTCATTATTTTTCTAAATTTTACCCTTTTTTTTTCTTTTTTATCTTTTATTTTCATTTTCTAATTACGATGATAAAATATATGAACTTTGTTGATTAAAGGTTTTAGAATAACGTTAACCTTGAATCCTACTTTACTCTCTTTCGCTATTACAAATTGAATTCCCCATTTAAATTATAAAATTTTATTAAATATTTGTATTTTCTATTTTATTTTTGGCTAATTTGCTTCTTTAAATATATTTTTTACTTTTTTTTATTTAGTTAAAAATTTAATATAAATCGAGTTATTTACTATCCATAGATTTATTAGAATTTTAAACATTGAAATTTTATTTTAAATGATTAATTTGAATTTATTCTTTTTACTTACTTATGATATATATTATATGTTGATTATATAGAACTAAATTATCAAAATTTTACCATATTTTAAGGCAATAATTCTATTAGTTTATAATTTAATTATTTTTTTTTAAATGATGTTAGTAATAAAAAGAAATGTAAAAATATTTGGCCAATAAAATTATTTTATAAATATATATTTCACTGAAATAGGTAATTAATTATTTTCTTCAAAAAATACATATAGACGCCTTTAAAATAATTTATTTCTTTTTTTCTTTAAAATTTTTAATTCTATTAATTATATTGACAACATTAAAAGGTAAAAACTATTTATTATATTTTTTTATTAGTATTAATAATAAAAAATATTCAACAAAAAATCACTAAAAAAAATAAAAAAATAAAATAAATTTGATGCAAACGAAATACGCTAATTTTTCGATAGAAAAAATTGACTAGTAATTTTTAGATAAGTATAAAATTTGTGATAATAAAAAATTAGGCTCTGGAAATTTCGGAGCTGTTTATCTGGTATAAGAAAAAAAATCTGGAAAATTTTTTGCTTCCAAAATATCTAATAATTCTGATTTTATTTTTCCAACGTATAAAGAATACTATGATTAAGAAATACAAATCCTAAAACACCTAAAATAAACAGACTGTATAAATATTGTAAAACTTCATGAATATCTTAAATATGAAAACTGTAATAAAATTTAAATAAATACTTTAAATAATTTATTATTTATATAAGTAAGATTTTAGAATAAATAAATAAAATTTAATTTTTAGTATTCTCTTAATTGTATATAATTTTAAATAACAATGTCAAAATAAAATAATTTTTTTTTTTCTTATCTCAAATTTTTTTTTTATAAAGGCAGTTATATAGTTTAAGAATATTGTAATTAAGGAGATTTGAGTTAATATTTACGTAAAAAAGTTAATTATATGTTACCTGAAGAAATAGCAATAAATTTTTTTATATAATTAATTATGGGATTAAAAGAAATACACAGACTTAGAATAATTCATAGAGAGTAAATTAATAATAAATTAAATTTAAAATATTCATTTATAATTAAAAAATTATAAATTTTTCATATTTCAGCTTAAAGCCATAAAATTTCTTGTTAAAAGATGACCATATAAAAATAGCTGATTTCGGATGTTCTAAATTATTGAAGGAACAACAATTTACTTTTTCAAATGTCGGTTCACCTGCTGTAAATATAGAATTTTAATTCATAAATTTATTAATATATTATTAAAAATTTATTATAAAAATTTATTTATAAAATTATTAAAAAAGTATTCTGCTCCCGAAATTTTATCCAACAAGCCTTATAATATAAGCTGTGATATATATAGTTTAGGTGTAATACTTTATTAATTTGTTACGGGAGTACTTCCCTTCTAAGATTCTAAAACAAATTCAATACCTTAACTTCTAGAAAATATTAAAAAATAGGAACTAAGCTTCAAAAACTGCAAAGGACAATAAATAAACAGTATAAGTCCTGATACAAAAAATTTAATTTAATAAATGTTAAAAATGGATCCAAATAAAAGAATAGACATAAAAAAACTTTGGGAAGAAACCCAAAAAATCTACGAAAAATTAAATAATCAATCTAGAATTAACAGATTTAACATCCCTACTTAAATTATTAAACATTACAGACCTACATCTGTTTATTCAACTCCTAGATAAAAAGATTTAATTGTATAAATTTCAAATTACGAAGATAAATTTATACCTATTATACCAAATACTGATAAAAATTATTAAGAATCGAAAATTTCAACTTGTGATTCTGAAAATAATTTGAGTTTTTATTTTTTATCAAAATTATAAATTTGTGATGTTTTTTAAGAAAATATTTTGTATACTGATAATGATGAAGATAGTAAAAGATATTCGATTCTAAGTTTAGACGCAATTTAAAAGTAATAGGAAGAAATTAGCTAATAAGTGGCCTAATTTATTGAAGATAATTATTGTTCCAGAATTTAAATTTTAAAAAAAATTTAGGAATGTTTATAAACCATATTTGTAAGTATTTATATTTAAATTTTTATTATTTCAACAATTTTAATTTTATATTTTTAATTTTATAAAAATTTGAATTAATTTTTTTTTTATATTTTTTTCATTAATTTTAATATTTAAATAGTCTAACAAAATTCCTGTAAATATTTTTTCCCCCAGTTATTTTATGCTAAAGAAACTTTTTTACAGGTATACTGAATTCAAAAATGATATGAAAGAATATAAAAATATGTACAACTTTAATAATAAATAAAATCTCTATTCTCACGATTTAATGAAATCTCTACTAAAAGATGTTTAATAATCATTGGAAAATGTATAATATCACTTAAATTATGTTGTACAGTCAATTTTATAATATTCATAAGAAAATAATAATAAAACTTAAGAAGATGTAGAGGAAATAAATAAAGAAAATTATGATGATTAATCGGAAATGACTTTTAATAAGGTGATTAATATTTATAAAAATAAAATTTAAAATTTGGCTTAAGAAAACTCTAATAAGAAAGAATTTTATGAAAAACATTTGATTGAAATTACTGAAACTTTAAACGCAGAAGGCTACTTAAATAATATAAATTTATATGAATGAAAAATTATAAAGTAAATAATAAATGTAAAAAGTTACACTATATCTAATAAATATTTTATATTATATATTAATAAATTACACATATAAATAATATTTTTTTAAATTAATAAACTAAAATTTATAATATATGTATAATTAAAAATTTTATATAATATTTTTAATATTACTTGCTTATTCTATTTTATTTGTTAAAAATTATATTTTTATAAAATATTATTATTCTCTCGAATTTTCAATACTAATCTATCAATTATACATATCTTAACAAATTTTTTTAAGGGGGTAAGTTGGATAATTATTCAAGACCTTCTTTCATTTATTATTCTCCTTCTTTTTCTCTTTTATCAATACAACTTATCATTTATCCATAATAAAATTTATTTACTGCCTTAAAAACTTCACTTTCCTTTTATTTTATAAATATAATTTTATTTTTATATAATTTTTAATTTTTATTTTTTTATTATTCACCTTATCAAGACTAGAATTAACAGTTCCATAAAGCCCTTCAGACTTTAAAATTTCACTTTGCAAAAATGCTTAAAAAGCTAAACTAGACAAAGGCCATTGTATCTAATCAGCATTATTACTTTCAAAGAAATTCAAGGTTTATGTTAGCCAAAAATTTTATTCCTTTTAAAAATAAATGTATAATTATAAAATAAATTATTCATTCACCAATATTAAATATAAATATTATTCATTTATTTTCTTAAATTGGATAAATCATTACATTATTTTAAAGTATTATACATATTATTTTTATATATTTTAAACTAATTTAATTAATAATTACTTTAACATAATCTTTTCCGGCATCAATACAAAAATCAACCATGTTCATTAGGACATATTTACTTTAAGGGTCAAAAATTCCTGATTTTTTAAATAAGTACATTTTTTGTATTTCCTCATTTTTTTCACAATCAGGCTTCAAATATTTCTCAAAATTACTTAATATTTCTTCATCTCCATTTTTTTCAAGCAAATCTTTGTTCAAAATTTTTAAAGCTTCTTTGAAATTTCCTAAAATTAAATCAAATTCTTCTTTTGGCAAACAATCTTCAGAAGTGTAAGAATGCTTTTCCAATTTCAAAATATTAAATTCAGGGTAATTTTTTATCCAATTTCCGACTGCAATATTATTTTGTATTTTCCCTATTTATTTTTTAAAAAAATTTATTAAAATTTTAAATACTTGATAATTTTTATTATTTATAATCATCTTAAAAATAACAATATTTATTACATAGCATATCAGAATCTTATACTTTTTTAGCTAAATCAGTTAATTACTGTACAGCTATTTAAATAGATCCTTTTTGAAACAAATTTACAACCTATTTTTAAGTATTTTTTAATATAATTAAATTAATTTAATATATTATAAATATAAATGTTTTTCTTAATTATTTACAGCAGATAAAAATTCAATTTATAATCTATTTTTCTCATTTTAATTTAATTAAAAAAGTTCGCCTTTCATTTAAACATGCTTTAACCAGCAAATGGCCTTTTAAATTAGAATTATTAATAAAAAATTTAAAATATAATTATTATAGTAATAAATATATATTTTTACTTCATTTAAATCGTTATGTAATTATAAATGAATTTATTTTTTTGCAAAAAAAAAGTTTTTTTCATCCATAACTTCTTAGTTTAAACAGGTGTTCAAATACAAATTATTACTTTATATTTATAATTATATATCATTACTGTTGCTACTAATTTCGGCAATTCTGTATTTTAAAAGTTAAAAAAATTATAAAATACATTTTTTAAATTATTTAATAATTTCCCCATATTTTCTTATAGTTATTTATACTCTATATAAATAGCACTATAATTAGGTTTAATTATTAAAATCATTTATCCAATTATAAATGATTTTTAACAGGGAAACTAAATATTATATCAAATTCTAATAAATTAATATTAAAATATTTATTACTCTTCTACCAATTATTAATAAGCGGGTGTACATTATTATTTAACAGTGCCCATAATTTCTAAAACTCTGTTATAATACTCAATTGCTAATTTATATTTTTTATCTTATCTATAAGTTTCGGCCTATTTAAATTCCTAAAAGATACTTAATTCTTCCCTAACTTTATCTGTAATTTAAAAATTAACTTGATTGTTTAATCTCTGGAATTTCACAATATTTTTCAAATTTTTCAACATCAATATAATTTATATTTTAATTTATAGCAACAATATTATTTTTTTATTTTTTGTTTTTTATATTTCTCAATTTTAATTTGTGGAAAAAACACTATTTTAATATTATTGTTTTTATTTATAAAATCTTACAAAAACTATATAATATTTATAAGATAAAAAATCATAAATTGCGTTTTAACTTCAAAACCAATTCAAATAATAATTACTTTAACATTTAAAAATTGAAAATATTATAGGAAAACATTTTAATAAGTTTTTATAAAAAAATTTTAAAATTTATTTTATTTACATATCATAAAAATATTTAATTTTAATTATTGAAAATACTAGAACATCAAAAAAGGTCTGTTTGAATATTAAAAAATAATAAAAAATAAAAAACAATAAAACAAATTTACTAATAAATATATAATTCTAATATAACGAGATCCCTAAATATAAAATTATAAATATAAATTCATATTATAAATATTTAGCATTTTAAGAAATTCAAGCGTCTTGCAAAAAAAAACAAAATAATAAAAGCAATTTTATCAAATAGATATAAAAATATATTTTTACTTAAAAATTATCATAATAATAATAAAAAATTGTAATATTTTTATTTATAAATTATGTTCTCGGAAGAATTAATACAAAAATATCAAGAAGAAAATATTGCAAGACTTATGATAAGAAATGAAAAAATTTAAAGGGCAGAAAAAATGACAAAAATAATACCTATCATAATTTTAATTTCAATAATTTTATCTTGTAAAAATTAAAAAAAAAATACACTATAAAATGAAAAATTGAAATTTAATTAAAATTTTATTTAAATTTAATTTAAAAAACATAAATATTTATACAAATATCAATTATTAATTTTATTTATCTCAAATTTTTTTATAATTAATAATAAATAACTAGGTTTTCTTGAAAAATTTTAAGAGATTTTTTCTATTAAAACTTTTTATAATGCACTTGTATTTCTCATTACAGATATATATGGGTATTGGAGCTTAGATAATCTAAAGCTTAGAAATGTTTATATTTTCTGTATTTTATGGATTACTTAATCTCTGTTATTTTGTAATATATCTACTTTATATATTTTTATTATATACAAATTAGCATTTGCATTTAATTTATTATTTATTTATATCATGTTCATCTTAATAGCTGGATATTTAATTCTAGTAATTTACTTAGCATATATTAACGGAAAGTGGATTCATTTTTGCATCTGTTTATTTTATATGATACTAATTTTAGTTTCAAATTATGTAATAAATAAACATGTTAAAATCATAAAATTAAATTTTTTTATCATTTCATTTAAAAACTAGATTTTTTCTGTAGCAAGGTGGGACATATTCTAGTAAAAATAATAAATAAAACAAAAAGACCACTAGCATCAATTGTAAGAGATATAGTTATATAAAGAATATCATTAATTAAATAAATTATGAACTTAAAATTATATAAAAATATATAAAATTATAAAGCTTTTAAGAATATTTAATATAAAAAAATAAGGATAAAGTTTTTGTAAATAAATTATAATATGAACATACTTTAATTAAATAGAAAAAATGTAATTACAACTAAAAATTATTTTTTTTTTCAAAATTTCCTGCCTAAACTATTTGATCTGTTTCCAACTTAGCTTCCACTTATTTAAGAAATTTACTAATTACCTTTAATTTATTAATTATGTAATTGTATAGCTCCTCCTATAAGATTAAAATCCAACTGCTTATTTTATTATTATAAAGGAGGTCTGCCTTATTTTTTTTTTATTCTAAAGTTATTTTTATTATTACTTTATCCAATTCCAGCTTTATTTAATTAAATATCCAACTCCTTTATTTATTTTTCTAGTTATTAATTTCTATTTGACTATGAAGAAACACTGAGAACTTGAAAATTTTAATTTTAATTTTACTAATTCTACTTTTATTATTAATCATGACCCAATTTTTTATTTCTTTAAATTTAACTATACCTTTAAAACTATAATTAATCGTCTTATATATTTAATTATTATCCTTAACTTATATCTTATTATTACTACTAAATTTACTTTAATTATGACTCCATTTAATTTTAATTACTGTAATTTTTTTATATATTTCCAAAACTAGATTAAACAATAATACCTCCCATATCAGCAAACCTATCTCTTTCTATTTCTTTTCCAAAATTTTTACCATTTTTTCTATCACTAAACTATTTTTTTTTTGCACTATTTTATAATTTATTTAAATTTACTTACTATACCTAATTTGAATACTATTTTTATGCGTTTATTATATTAACTGCTGAATTATATCCAGGTAAAATTGGTTCATTATCCAAAGGACAAAAAAACTTTTTATTCATAAACATTTAAAATAAACAATAATCGTCAATAGCATGTCCACAAGTTAATCGTCTCAATACTGCTTATTTATTTACTTAATTACAACAACTACATTAAACACCATTATTTTAAACTCCCATATCAAATCCCACAATTTCTAGTTATTTCAACTTTTTTTATTAACTTTAAAAATCTGCAACTTTTGGTAAACAATTCACTAAATCCTATTCTATTCCGTTATTTTCTTATTTTTGTTCAGGTTTTTTTTAGGTTTGCTCTAATTATAACAGCTAATTTTCTAACTCCAACTCTTAATTTCTAAAAAAATACTAATCTGGTATATATTTTTTATTTTTATACTTTAAAATATTATCTTTGTAAATATTAAATTTATCATTATCCCTTTACTTTGCGATCTAATTTGGTAAAAATTTATAAAGACTTAATCAAAGATATATATATATAAAATATTTATATATTATATTTACCTTCCATTCATCATTTTTATTTTTTTTTGTTAAAAAATGTTTATGTTACATATGATTAAAATTTTCAAAACAAGCACCGCAAATATCTATATTTGGACAAATTAAACAATGATATATATTCCCAATAATAGGCTTTTTCGTACAAGATGCACATTTTTTGTTTGGGTGTGTTTCATGTTTAGCTTTAAATTTTAATTCATCTTATTTAATATCCTCCAAACATCTTCTTCCTAAATCAGTTCTGCACATAGGACATGGAATTTTTTCATCTCCGCCATTTAATTTATGTTTCACCCAAACTATCATACATTTCTAAAAAAATTAAAATTATTTCAAAAATGAATAAAAAAACTATATAATGTAAATTTTATTACTATATGAAAATTATTCCCACACTATTTTCTACAAAACGTAAGTGCTTAATCTTCTTTTAACTATTAAATAAATATATTTTAAATGATGTTATAGTTAAAAATATTATTAAAAATATAATAATGAAACTATTTTAATTGAAAAAAAAATATTTTATATAATATAAAATAAAACCACACGTCATCTTAACATATAGGACATAAAGCATCTTCTTCAATAGGCATTCTATTATCAGGTAATTCGCTAGCTTTTGGAGGTTTATTTTTAAATTTAGAATTTGCTTATAAATAACGTTTTTTTTATACATTATTTGCTTTTTCACAATATTTTCCTGAAATTAATCCCTCTATTTCATTATCAATATAAGATCCTTGCCATAATAATGGGCATTTTTTATCTACCCTAAATTTTTTTAACAATGCAAATAATGTGTGTAAACATTATTAATTTTTTGTATTACATAATGAACATGTTATTTCTAGCCCTATTTAAATCTATTCCAAAAATTAAATTAATATAAAAATTATTTTCTATAATTTTAAATTCATTTTATTTATTAAATATAAATTAAAAATTATTTTATATTTATACAAATTAGAGTTTATTTTTTTATTGACCACTTTTATTGTATATATTTATGATTATTTTAATAAAAATTTTTTAAATAATCTTTTAAAATATATACTTTTAAAGTTTCATCTTGATCATCAATAAATAAAAATGTAGTTGGACCTTTTTCTGATACTAAATACATTTTTTATTCTAAAGCCAAATCAATTTTCTCCTCAAATCCTTAAGGAGCCTTTGACACATAAGGTACTAATCTTCCACTCATTTAATTAATTAAATTATGAAATTTTTTTTTTTTTTAAATAAAATTAATTTTATCAGAAATTTTATTAAATATAAGTTAGAATATAGAAAAATATTAACTAATCATTTGAAAACTATAATAATATATTATAAATGTTTTAAAACAGGTAAATTTAATATTTATTACATTTAATTAAAAAAATGTTGAAAAAAGTAATTCAAATAAAGGAGACTTATAATTAAAACTTAAAAATAAATAAAAAATAAATATTTTTTATAATTATATATTTAAAGCTTTTATTAAAAATTATGTTAAGATATGTTATATTTAATGAGTATAGATTTTTTATTTAAATAATCAAAACCTAATTATATATATATATTAATTATACTGGTTATTTTTTATCTTAATACTTAAAGTTCATACATTTGTATAAAATAAAAATTAATGAGTTTATTTTAATCTATGTACACAAATAAAATCAATATTATATATTTGAAAAATATAATGCATGTATTTTTAAAAAATTATTTTTATATTTTTAACTAAATTCTTAAAATTTAATATACCATTTTTTTTTTAGCATTTATCTAATAAATAGATTTAATCAAAATTTTAAAAATATATCACTTTCATGTTATTCAGGTATTCCCATTTTAATATAAATAATTATTATTTATAATTTTCAACCTATTATAATCCCAAAACTTAATTTTTTCAGTAATATATAAAAAAAATAATAAAATTACATACATAAAATGTATTCAAAATAAAATGCTTATATTTTATATATTTAAACAAATAAATAAATTTATATAAGTAAAATTTTATCATCTTACTTAATTAAATATAAAGTAAATATTAACTTTTTAATAGTAGCTAGATTTGAAGTAAAAATAAAAGTGTATTCTATTTAATATTTAACAATAATTCCAATTGATAAAAGGATATAATTTCAATTTATAAATACCTTATTTAATTTTAAATACTCACGAAATATATAATAATATTCTCCTAAAAAAATCTTAGTTATTCAGAGTATATTAGCTAAGAAAATTAGTCACTTTTATAAAAGATAAAGTAAATTATTTATCGAAATTATCCTAATTGATTAGTGAATCTAAAACTTCGCTATCAATTGAAGCCATATATTTTACTTTAAAACTATAGTCTATAAAAATTATCATAAAAAAACTTTGCTCGATAAATATTATTGATTTATAGACAAAAATGAGCAGTAGTAAAATAAGTATATAAAAAAAATACAATCTTATCAATTTATATTTCACCTCATCTAATTAAAGATTGATAAAATTATTTAAAACAAGAAAAAAACATCAATAGATCATTATATTAATTAATATAATTATTAATCAATTTATTAGCATTAAAAAAAAAAGAACATATTAATAAAACAAAAAAAATAAATAAAAATAATCAAAAAAAAAAAAAACAACAAAATTATCAAAAATCATAAATAATTTTCTATAAAACACATGAAACCAAAAATATTATCCTTACAAATAATTTTAATTTTACAAATTTTTATAACTAATATAACTTCATAAAATAGTTACTATATAAATTAAGTGGAACATATTATATAAACTACAAATAAAATAGAAAATATTCCAATTTTAAACTATGAATAATAATAATAAAGTATAAATAATAAGCAAAATAGCTATATCTAATAAGAAAATTATATATAACTAACTCAATAAAATATATCATCATATTACAATATAAATACATAATAATATAATAATACATAAAATGAAATATAGTAGTAAAAAAGATAATTATATGGTATTAATTAATCTACATCAGTTTTAAGTTAGTAAGCTTTTGGGTTTAGATAATTTTTTCTTACAATAATCATATTTGTACTTTTTTTATTTTTGCCAATCAGTTTTTCAGGTAAAATTTAAATAATAATAATTTAATATTATAAATCTTAGTGCATTTTTTTTCTTAAAATCATAATCATATATTATTTTTTAAAAAATTATTTACTATATAAAGTTTTTCTATTCAAAAAATTATAATTGATTAATTTTCTAATATTTAATGATAACATAATTAGTATTAATTAATTTTTTAACTATTCCAAATTCACTTATAAATTAGAATTTTAATTTTTCAAACTTACTTAAATTAAAAATAAAAATTCCTTATTTATATAATTAAAATATTATTAAAATTTTTAAATTAAAAGCATATTTTTTTATGAATAAAAATCTACAAAAAGTTTATTAAAATTTTTATTTCAAAGAAATATTAACTAAATTACAATTTTATATTTATTTTTAAATGTAACGATTCAAGTAAATTTGATTTATAGAAAAATGCTTATTTTTGCTCCTATTTAGAAATTATTGTTTAT
This sequence comes from Pseudocohnilembus persalinus, assembly GCA_001447515.1. NCBI lineage: Eukaryota > Ciliophora > Oligohymenophorea > Philasterida > Pseudocohnilembidae > Pseudocohnilembus > Pseudocohnilembus persalinus. The sequence continues at coordinate 226,017 of LDAU01000003.1, forward strand.
CTAAATCTTTTAAAATAAAAAGTATTAAACACCTTATTAAAATTTTAATTTTAATCTTAAAAATAGGTAATTCTTATCTCTTTAAGAATATGATTGAGTCTATACAAATATTAAGTTTCTTGAGATTTATAAATATTGAGCTAAATGAAATATGTAAAAATATAATAATTATAAAATTTAATTAGAATTTAATAAGGAAAATTTTAAAACTTCAATATAAAACATTATAAAAATATATGCAATAGAATTATTTATATTCCACTTTAATTATAATTAAAGTTAATTTGATTAATATAAATGGGATACTTATATATCACTAAATGAAATTAAATACCCAAAATATAATATAACACTTTAATTAAAATAAAATAATAAAGTATTCAATAATTTTATTAATTTATCTAACATATATGTATATATTTGTAAATCGAAACTAAAAATTTTTAATTTTATTTTTAGAATTAGAAACTTATGAATAATTTGAACTAATAACGATGTAATTTATTCCGAACTTTTTTGAAATTTTAGGCTTTGATTTATCATTTGACGATTACGAAAAATTTCCTGAAAAATACGATTACTTTAAAAAAAGAAAAATAAACCCCTTTTTTCTAAAAAACATAGGCAGCTTTATCACCCAAATATTTGCATACTTTTTAATTTATAAAATAATATAACTGTGTATAAAATTAACTAAAAAAAAACCGAGCAAATTCAGAACATTATGTCAAATAGCAAAAATATAAATGACCTGGCGAGTTGTTTTAGACATAATTGAACTTAATTTCTTACCAGTTTCAATTGCAGTTTTCATACAAATGATTTATATCTAACCAGAAACTGGAATAGAATGGTTTAACTTAGTATTTTGGATATCTTTCCTAGTTCTTTATATACTATACCCAATTTCTCTTTTAAAAAAAACTTATCAATTTTACAAAACTAAAAGGGAATCAAAAAGACAATAATATAGTTCTTTTTGGGAAGGATACTAGTACATAAATATAAGCATTATTTCTTTTAATTTTTCCCTTTATTACCGAAAAGTCCTAATTTCAGTACTCTTTGTAGTAGCTGTTTAATAAACTCATGCATAACTTATTATAATGGTAGGTATTTCATTAGCACTTATAGGAATGACTTTTAAATTTTAGCCTATAAAAGATCCCATAGTAAATAAAGCAAATATTGTATCAGAATGTTTAATAGGTTTTACTTGTTTAACATTATTTGCAGACTGTACAAAAAACCCAAATAATGAAAATTATGAGCAAGTTTGTAATGAAGACGGATACCCATAAACCCTTGCTGCACTTGTTTTAATAATTATATAATTTTTTTCCATTTTTTACCACCTTACTCGTAAGTTTTAACTTTTTAAGAGAATTAAATCGAAATAAAATTATCGTAAAATTTATGCTAGAAGATAAAACATATGTATCTCAGATAAAAATGATGCAAAATAAGAAATTTAATAAATAAAAGATTATTTAACCAAATAACAAGAAGATTACAAAGGGCTTATTAAAATTTTTCTTGAAGATTTAGATCCCGAGCAATACAACCAATAGTAAATTAAATCTTTCATTTTTAAATATTAATTTTAATAAATTAAAAATTTTTATTAAATTATATCCAATATTTATATTTTATTCTAATTAAAAATTATTATTTTTTCCCATAAATAAAAAATAACTTAGAAAAATTTTTTTTGTACAAAGTGCTTAATTAGAATATTGAAAATATCTTTATTTAATTATTTAATAAACGAATGTTTAAATTATTAATAAGTTAAAAAATTTATGAATTATCACAAAATTAATATATATAAAGAAGAATATAATTTATTTTGATAAATTAAATAAATATTAGAATTTAGATTTTTATTTTTCTCGGAAAATAATTAAAATTCTAAAAAAAATCTCATATCATAGAACAATTATAAAAATATCATAAAAAATATATCTTTACTTATGATTATATAATAAGAATGTTTATTAATAATATTTTTTTTTTGTAATTAGTATCGAATTCTCAGATGACGAAGACGACGAAGAAGATGATTTTTAAAGTAATTCAAACGACGATATTTCAAGTTGTCAATTTTCTTCTAGAAAAATGGTCGATGATCAATATAAATTTCAAGAATTAGCTAAACAAGCAGTTTTAGATATAGAAGGTTAAATAAGTAATCGGTCTAGAAAAAGCAGGTTTAATTAATAAACTGCTGGAAAAATATCGCAATATAGTTAACAAGATACATTTTTTCCAAAAGATATAGATTATAATTAAAATTAGAATATAGTCTTACATAGTAATAGGAGTACAGGTAGACAAACAAGTAGAACAGTAAAAAGTAAATATATTTTATAAGATTAAAATGAAAATATTGAAGAATATAGTGATGACTAATCTGATAGCGATGATAAAAATAAATAATCAAGCGAAATTATTAAAGATGATAAATTTTTTTAAACAAAATTTAAAAAAAGTTCATCTAAAGAAACTGAAATTAATATAGATAATATGCCAACTTCAGATGTCAAATCGGTCTCCAAATAAGCCCGTTTTAAATATAGTTTAAATTAAAACAACAATAACTATAATTTAAATAATATTAATAACTATTCTAATAATATTAATACAAATAATATTAACTTAAATAGTAATTAAAATTCTCTTCAAAGTATAAATAATTTCAATAGTTCAAAATAAACAATAGCATAAAGCAATGGGCAAAATCCATTATTATCACCAGATAATATATCGCCAAATTAATAGTAATCTGACGAAGAAGGAATACTTTCAAAATCCATTTCTGATAAATAAAAAAATAATTCTAATGTAAAAAAATTCTTTGAAAATACACCTTCTCCTTAAAAAGTAATAAATTAATTATTTTAATAATTTTTCTTTTAAAAAAAAAAATTGTTCATAATCTTATAATATAAAGTAAAATAACTTATAATTAACGTACTAGGTTTTAATTTATAAAATTATTTATTTTTAAGGAAAATGATAGAAAGTGATAAACTCAAAAATAAAATAAATAAATTTTAAGTAAATTAACTGTAGATTAAATAAAATTCTTATCATATCGTACATTTTAAGCTATAAAATAACAAAAATGATCTCTTATTAATTTAAAAAAATTTCAACAAAAAAAAAATATAACAATAAAAATGATTTTTTATTATATATATAAATTTATGTATAAATTAACATTATAAATATTATATTTAAAAAGGTTACTTTTTATAAAAAATTTCAATTTTATATTTTATTTAACTATTAATTATTTAATAACAAATTTTAAAATTTATTAATAATCAAATAAATTGAATTTCATTATTCTTATTATACACCATTAATTTTGTTAAGCATATTAGATATTCAATATTATATTTTAAAAAATATATTCATTTTTAATAATTTAGTAATCATCGTTCGACAAAATAGTAAATTTTCTAATATTAATTTAAATTTAATTATTTTAATCCTCAATTTTTAACAGTCCATTTTGTTCTACATAAAGGACAATTTTCACTTTATCCATCTTCTAACCATTTAATAATACAATGTAAATGAAAATAATGAGTGCATTCGCCTTAAACTAATTAAAAAATAAAAATAAAAAATTATTGTATAGTATTTTTATAGTATTGAGTTTTTATTAAAACTTATAATATAGTTAAAAACATAAATTTTAATTAAAAATATAAGTTAAATTATATTATTTTCATTCATTCCATTTCTTTTATTCTATAAAAATGATAAACAAAATTTTTAAAGAAAATATACTATAAAGTATCACATAATTATTCTTATTCAATATATTTGTATTAAAATATTTAAATTAAATATATATTTTATTTTAATTTTTTAATTTAATAATTGTATATATAAATAAAAGCTTATTTATTTATTTTTTACTAGGAATACATTCATCTCCAGGTGTTTTACATCGCGGACATGGTTATTCAAATTCAAGCTAACAAATTGTACATGTATCATTATATTCCCCAACATCCCAAATCCAAGTACCCATTGCTTACCATGAATTAATTTTGACTTTCATTATAAGAAATTTTAATAAGTTAATAATGTTATTTTTTGTTATATTTTATAGCAATTATTCTACTCTTTAACAATTTTATTTTTTTATAAAATTAATTTAAATAATTTAGAAAAAATTATTAATATTCGTTTGATTTGAATTTTCTATTATTTCTAATTTACACTTAATTTCAAAAATTGCAATTTGAATGAAAATAAATAAATTCACATCATGAAAGGGAAAATAATAATACATGTAATAGAAGAATTTAGTTGTAAAAATGTAATATTTAATGGATTATCTAAATTAAAATAATTTTTTGTTTATAAATAAAGTATAAATTTTATAAATAATATATATATATAAATTTTAGTGATTAGTTTTAATGCTATAATTTTAAAAAAAATTAAAACTAAATAAAACTTAATAATTTTATAAATATTAGATAAATTAAAAAAATATAAATAAATTTTTCATATATTTCATAGTATAAATTTAATATCAATTTCTCTTATAATTTTATAAATATATTTATAAACTTTTTTTGTTTAGATTTAATTTTCTTTAATACTAGTATTTAATTAATTAACCAATAAATTAGCAATAAAAGTTTTGATTCAACTATTTACATATTAAAAACCTTATAAACTTTTATATTCCATACTTCTCTAATTATAGCTATGATCATAATTGTCAGAAATATTATCATTATTAACATTTTTGCCATTTAAATTTTTATTATTTTTATTGAATAATAATTAATCCTATTCTTATTAATTAAAATTTGATTATTTATCTAGATTTTTACAATAATCATCCTTTAATTCCTCATTTTAATGTTATTGTTAAAATTCTTAATCCAATTCATAGCTTTATTGAAATTCTTAAAATCTTTATAAAGCTTTATCCATTAAATAATCAATTTCTTTATACTCATCATCTAAGCCTGATTATTTATTTTCATTAATATGTAGTAAAACTTATTCAAAATAATTAATTTTCAATAAAATAATTGCATATTCATCAATATTATTTTCCTTTTAAATTTCATCCATATTTTATTCAAAATCTTTCCATTTATTAAAATTAACGCAATAACTTTGATCAAAATAGTCAAATTCAAAAATTTCTAAAATTTTTATAAAAATTTATTACTTATTACTGTTAACTCAAAAAAAAAAAATGTATAAAAAATATAATTATAAATAAATTTTTAGAAATTTACTCTATTTTAAGACATTTTATTAAGTCAATTTTTATTCATTATCTTTTATTAGCTAAAAATCTTTAATTTTTTTTTAAAAGTCCTAAATTTATTATTAATAATTATTTTCATTTTTTTTAAGATTATCATTTTATTATTATTTATCTTCAATTTATTAATCCTTTATATCATCACATTTTTCATGAACTTCTTTTATAGAGTCTATAAGAGGAGGTTAGTAACCATTATTATTAATACTTTTATTTTTATTTTAATTTGTCTAAATTTTCACATTTTTACAGTGATAAACTATTTTTACATTTTCATTCTAATTTTTTTTTTAAATATAATTTTACTGTTTTTATTTGTTTCTTTATATATTTATATTAATATTCTCATTAATACTAACTTTCTCTTATTAATTATTACTATATTTTTTTTTATAAATCGTTTGTGGTTTTTATTTTTATCGATATTTTTTATCAATTTAAGATTTTTACTAATATTGGCTTTAAAATTAATTTTAATTTTAGAATTTTCTCTTTTCTTACCTTTTTTCCTAATCTTATTAATTACTTATATTTTTAATATTCCCATTTTCTCCAATAACATTAATATTGTATCCTTTTTCTTTATATTAATAATAATTTTTAGTTTCTTACCTATCTTAATCCATATGTTTTTTGGAAAAATTTTTCTCTTTATTAATATCTTAAAATTAATCTTATTATTTTGTTTATACTTATATCGATTTTTGGGAAATTTATGACTATTTTTTACTTTAATTTTGATTTAAAATAGTATCAACGGACAACTTTTTATTTTAATTTAGCATTTTTTTCTAGTTATTATTAATATTTTTTCCAGATTCGCAGTCCGTATTCATTTATGATTATAATTTTATATCTTCTAAACATATTTCAGAACAAATTTCTTCTAATTAATCAATAAAATGAGAGCAGTTTTTTTTACACAATTAAGTTTAATTTTTTAAACTGTCGACTGCATTTTTTTTCTTCTAATTTTTTTTCAATTTGTTTTTATTATATTAATTTTTATCTTGTATAACATTATTTTAATTATTATTATTACTATTATTAAAAGTCTGAGACCAACCATCACTGACCTCATCATTTGATTCATCTTATGTATTATTTGTCTCTCTATTACAATCGGAGCCACTAAAGGAAAATTAGTAATATTAATTTTCATCTTTTTTATTAGCTTACAAATAATTATTATTATTACTATTTTAATTATTATTTTTTTTATCATTTTCATTATCATTATCTTTATTTATAATACTTATGCTATTTTTACTAATATTTTCATTTATTCTACATAAACTAATTTAGTTTGTATTTTTGGTAGTTTAACTGTCACTCATATTACTAAATTCATTTAATGTATTATTTTTATTATAAACTGAAACATCTTCAAATTAATCTTAAATCTATTCTTTTTCTGTTTAATTAATATTCTTCTTATTTTTCTGTTTGCTTTAATTATCTTCAATTTAAGAATAATTTTGTTATTACTACTGTTATTATTATTTTACTTACAATTAATTTTTTTAATTTTATTTATTTTATTTGTTCTATTTTTTTAATTTCAGTTTCTAATTTTCTTATTTTAATCTAACTTTCAATTTTTCTTTTTCACATTTGTAATAATAAATTAACTCATCTTAGTATTAATCAGGTTCTTTATTTCCAAAATAAATTTAATTTATTTTCTTCTAATTATCGAATTTTTTATCTTCAAAGTCATTTGTATCTTATTTATTTTATGATTATTTTTCTTATATTAAATTTTACTTATTCTTATTTTTTTTTTTATTCTTAGATTTATTAATATCTTTATTTTCACCATACGTTTCTTTACTGCATTAATTTTTATTTAAATTACTTTATTGTTGGCTTTAATTTTATTTATTATAAAAAGAATTAGACTCAACAACATTTTTATCCTTTTCCATATCATACTATTCTTAAATTTCAATTTTTTCTTAAAAAAATTCTAGAAAAAATAAAGAAATATTATTGATTAATTAAAATAAGTATAATAATTTATCTGAAGGTTCTTTATTAAATAAACAATAAAAAAGTCAAAAAATAAAATTAATAAATAATATAAATTCTTATTGCAAATCAAAACGGAAAATATAATTTTTTCGAATACCTAGGTTCAAATTTAAAAAATTTAAATATAATACCTTATAATGGCGTAATATCTACTTAAAATTATTTTCCATACTTAAATAATCTATAAAAATACTTTATGCCAAAATATATCTAAAATAAACATATTCCATATATGAAATTTGTCCTAAAATCTAAACTGCTTTTTTTAATCGTTTCATTATTAACAATTCTTTAATTACTTTTCATTTTATTATTGTTATTAATAATATTATTATTTTATAGTTAAATTTTTTCTTAATTTTCTATATTCATTTAACTTAACTTATTCCCTCTATTACTATTAACAATTTTACCACGTCTTCTGTTAATTTTACCATTTCTATTCTTATTAAAATTATCCTCAACTTATGGTTATTTTTAGTAATTTATTTAATTTATATCTTTATTTTATTCCGAATTTTAATTAAGTTTATCATTTTAATCCACTTCTAAAATCTTTTTATTTTTGCTATTTTAAATATAAACATTTCCTTCGAATAATTCATTACTATTATTTAGCAATTATAAAGCTTGTTCAATACTTTTATCATCATTATAGGTAGAGTTTTCAGTGATTTATATAGACTTTTAATCAAATTAAGTAATAAAGGATTAACTATGATTTTTATATTAACCAAAATACATTTAATCCTAATCGGTATCATAATTTTTATACATTTCTTAAAATTATATACCATTCTATTAAAATTATCTATAATCCATTTCTTTAATATGTTAATCAATATTGTTATTACTATTATTATTGTTAATATTATAAAAGTGAAGATTATGAATATTATTATAACTATTGCTATTAAGATGAACCGAAATCAAGTCACAAAAATAATCGGTATTAACATTATTTAATAATAGAATTTCCATTATAGATGCACTAATTATAAATAAAAGTCCAAGTTGGCCAAGTTTTCTTTTATTAACATAAATTAATTTAGCCAATTCATAAGTATAAAGAACGCTTATTAAAGGAAATTCAATTTCTAAAAGTATATAAAATCCACTATTTTCATTCTATATATCTTAATAATCTTTCTCGTTCTATAATAAAAAATTTAATTTTAGGTATTATTATATTGCATTTATTTTTTATTGTTCTTGTTTTAATTATTCTTCTTTCTTATTTGTTTTTTATAATAAAATTAGGAAATATTAGAAAAAAATAATAAAGAAAAAAAAAAAAATACGTTTTTTAAGGACTTATTATCAATAAAAAAAAAATGAAAGCTGAAAATTTTATAAAAAAAAAAAAAAAAAACTTAATTAAATATTAGATTATTTAGACTCTAAAAATTTTTTAATTTTATTTTTTTACCTTCAAATTATCCTATGAAAAATATTATAATAGGTAAAAATTACAACATAATTTAGAAAATTCTATTAAAATTTTCACAGATCTCATAACAACCAACTTGTTTATTGTCCAAAATTTTTTCCTTTTTTTTTTTTAAACTACTTGTTCTGCTAACTTTTTTATATTTTATTCTCGAATCTTTTACTTTTATTCTTTCAAACGATCTAAATCCATTATTTTAAATTTAAGTTTAAATTTTATATTTTTCTTATTTTATTTTTAATTTAAAAAAAGTAAAATATCCTTTTTTTTTTCTGCTTATTATTTATTTAATTTTTTAATTATTTATTTGTTTTTATTAATTAATTGATTGTATATTACTTTTTTTTTTAAAGACTTAACATTTTAATAGCTTAATTATTTATTTTATTTTGATTTAGTTGTATGTAATTTTTATATTAACTAAAATACTAATTAATTCCTTGATATTTTTCTTATTTTTTTGCTTTTACTTAATCTTTTTAATATAATTCTTTTATTGATATATATTTTTTACCTCCCATTCCTTGTAATAAAGAATTTTGTAAATCTATAAATAATATAAATGATATTTTTTTTAATTTATATAAATTAAATAACCAGTATTTAAAATATTTATTATTTTAGAAAAAAATATATATTATTTTCTCTTTTTTTACATAAAATTAAATTTTAATAAAAAATGTCTTTTTTATATTTAAAAAATTTTTAATCAGGTTTTAACTAAAAAATTAAAAGAAATATTTTTATAACTATCAATTGATATTACTTTTCTTTTATAAAATAAAGGGTTTAATATAAAATTAATGTATTTAATTATAATTTATATCTTTTTAAATTAACTAAAAGATTATAAATTATAATAGGTTCCTATATAAATGAATTTTTATTTATATTTAAATATCTTTATGCTAATATTGTAATAATTATTCATATATATATATAACAATACTATGATATAAGATAAATATTACATGCGTAAAATTAAACATACATAAAACATTATTAATTATTTTAGGATTTGTAGGTAAAAAAATTAATCAAAATTTATCAATATATTTTTTCTTTTTACTGTAAATTAAAAATAGAAAATTCAATAGAAAGTTTTTTAATTATTCAAGTAAGGTTATTTAAAATAAGTATTGAATCAAATTAAAAAACAAAATTTTGCATAAATTTCAAATATAATAAACATTTCAAAATTAGGTTTTTTTTATATATAGTGAATAAATTTATTCAATATCTTAATATCGAATTTCTATACTATTATCTGGTATAATTTAAAATAAAAAATATTAAAATTTCATTTACTTCTTATAAAAAATATTTTTATGTTAGTTTGTTAGACTTTTTCAAATTAAAAGCCAAATATTAAACTTCTTTTTAATAATTTTTTATAAAAAATTAAAAAAAAAAGTTTATTACTGTTATTATTAAAATTAATTTTTATAAATTATTAAAATATTTAATTTTCAGATATTTGTTTTAAAATTATGATAATTAAAAAAATATACATTTTTCTATGTATTTCAATATCTTTATATTTTTATCTAAATTAAGAGTTATTAGTTGCCACAACTAAAAAACAATAAAACAATAACTAATATTAATTAAAGTTTATTAAAAATTTTGATTAAGAGAAGGTTCAAGAATTTTATAACTTAAATCCAAAATTTATTTAATTACTATAAATTTTGATAATTTTTAAGTATTATCATTAACTATAATTATTTTACTAAAAGAAAAATTATTAATAATAACTTTCATTAAATTATATATATGAATTTATATTTCCTAAAAGGCCTTTTTATTCATCTTTTTAAACAAATTACAACTTATAGCATTTTTTTCAAATATACTCTAATGTTTATTTTAAATATTTGTAATAAAAAACTAAGTTTATAATAACTAATTTAAATATAATATATTTTTAATTTTAACTATAAATTGCTAATTTATAGTTTAATTTAAACTAGACCTTTAAAACAGTTTAATAAATAAGTTAGGTATTAAAATTTTTTAGAGACTAAAAAATATTCAAAAAAGTTCTAAGATCTTTTTATCATTTTACTTAAATAATACATTAATTTAAGAATAATAATAAAATTTATAATACATAAAAAAAATATATTCATATTTGTTATTTTTATTGTAAAATATTTTTACACATATATATTGAAAACTCATAATAAGTGATACCTTTATATATTGTACCTTAAATAAGATATTCATAAAATTTATTATCGTTATTAAATTATAAATATACTGAATTTGGGCAATTATTCAAACCAGAGTATATTATTTTAAGAAAAGCCAAAAATTAAATTCAAATATATTATTAACTTAAAATTAAAATAAAATTAATAAAAAATTCTATAACGAATATACGTAAAATTAAAATATAAAATAAAATTTAAAATTTTTATGTATTAAATTAACACTTTTCTAAAAAATTTCTAAATTTTATAAAATAATGTACATATATAATGTAATCTTTTAAGATTTTAGGTATTTCTTTTTAAAAAATAAAAATGAATTTTAAAAATTTTAAGGATACATTAGACTATTTATTTAAAAAAAATTATATATATATATTTTATATTATAATATATTTTAATCTTTAATATCCAAAAAGTCAATTCATTATACGAATAAAAATTAAAAGATAATATATTACAAAAATATAATATTTAAATTTTATATGAATATAGCTTAATTATTATATCAAGGCAACAATTACATATTTATTTCATGTGTAAATGGAGGATAAATATAGTTCCATTTTATGTAGAACTATTAAAATTTCTTGCAATTTTATAAAAGTTCATTAAATTTAATTAGCCAATCTAAAATATGATATTTGATTTCAAAAATATAATAATCTTTAATATTCCACAGATCCTTCATTCATTTTTCACTCTTAATAATATGTTTTAAAAAAATATATTAATTTTCCATCATATATTCTAAAAATTTTCAATCTATAGTAAATTATTATAAAATTTTCCATTTTTTGAATATATTTACTATTCAGAGATTAAATATTTATAAAAATAAAAACTCTACACTTTATTAAAAAAATAAAAATAATCAATAAATTTAAATTTCCACATAAAATAAATAGGTGACTCTAAATCACATTAAATTATTTATATATTTTGTGAGACAAATTAAAAAATGATATATGATTAATATGTTATATATTAAGTAATATAATTTAAAAACAAAAAAATAATAATTTGCCACAATCTTTATGGTTTTTTCATTTTTAATTTTTTTTATAATCTAATCAAAATCCACTAAAGACCTATATAATATTAAATTAAATTTTTACTATTAATTTCAGAATTGTGTGATTTAATAAAAATATTATATTTTATTCTTTTTGCTCTACAAAAAAAAAAAAAAAACCTAAAATAAAATAAAAAAATATATAAGATCATACTTAGGAAAAACTTTTATCAAATTACTTTATAAATACAAAAAAATAGAAAAATAAAACAAGCTTAAGATAAACTTTATAAATTATAAATTTAAGTAATCAATAGTTTATCAAAACCTCTAAAATAATTAAATAAATTATAAAAATTGTCAGATTAATGTAAATATATGATAATTATACAATATTATTTTAAATATAATAAATTTAACATTAAATTTAAATTAATTTATAATGAAATGGTTAGTTATTGTGAATATTCGATATATAAAAGTATTTTAATATTTTAAAGTCTATAATTTTTATAATTAGGTAACAAGAAATAAACTAATCCGACTTAAAATAAAACTAAAAAAAAAAATAAACTCCTAAACTAAAAAGAAAAAATAGCTAAAATTTAAGTAAATTATAATAATTATATACTATAAAAACTGTTTGCAAAAAATTTAAATATTTATTATAATATATGATTTAATTTTATAATAGCAAATTAATTATGCCAAAAACATAACAAAATTGAAGAAATTTTATGTTTAGATTGCAAAATAGTTTTATGCCCATTTTGTACTATACAGGGTCCTCATAAAATGCATAATATAATTTAAGAAGAGGAAGTTAAAAGTCAGCTTTCGTAACAAGGAGAAAATATTATTTAATTACTAGATTAATTAAATGAAAAATCAAATTAATTATTTTAATTTGACGCAAACAATTTAAATTCGATAATAGAAAACCAGTAAAATAATTATCTAGAAAAAATATCCCAAATTTTTGATGTAACTATATAAAATTTATATTTATATACTAAAATTTAATGTATTAAATTTATTTCAGGGGCTAATTAAAAACTTAAAATAAATATAAAAGGAAATTAATTCTGAAATTTAAATTATGATATAATAAACTGTAAAAAAATAACACTAAAAAATACTCTTTTCAATGCAATAACTATCAGACTCTTAAAAAAAATGGAAAAAATAGTAAATAATTAAAAATAAGTTAAGTGTATTTTATAATTAATTTTTAAATTTTATAATTTTTATGATAGATCATAAACTTACCTTTAGTAACTTATAAACAATTATGAATAAAAAGAAATAGAGGTTGAGCCTCTCATTTTTTAGTATTAAGATATGAAAAATTAAAATATTGTAAAAGAAGGACATTTAATTTTATAGCATGTATAAAAAATTAGTAATTAATAAAAAAATTTAAACAATATAACCTTAGAGGATGTAGAAAATGAAAAGATTTAAGATATAATCATGCTTATTTCTGATCTAACCCTATAAACTCAAAAAAATTTAAAAAAATATAATAGTTTGTAACAAAAATAAGATTACAAGCTAGATTCAACTACAAATAATAAAAATAAAAATGATGATAAAAATGAAAATGAAGATAAAAATGACAAACATAATAAAATATATTACAATTTTAAAGAAAGTAAAGATAAATAATAAAATACAATAAACAATAAGAATATATAATAATAAGACCAATCAAACAATATAATATAATAGGTTTATAAATAAGAAAAAAAGTATAGTAAAAACAATAAAATATATAATAATATACCTCAAGATTCTTTTTCATTTAATAATAATAACTATTTACCACTTCATCAATCATAAAGTTTACCAAATAATTAAGAATTATTTATAAAAAATATAGACTTTTCTTATATAAATAGGGAAAAAGAATCTTTTTTACTAAATGAATAATCAATTATCTCTAATAATAATATAAATAACAATACTAATATTATTTCAAATATCTCTCATTTCCAAAATAGTAAAAATTAATAAAAAATTATAAATATTTATTATTATTATTTAAAATTAAGAATAAATTATTTTAAATAATTTTAAATTATATTTTATATTTATTTTAATACATTTATAATTAATTAAAATTTTTATCAGAATTGGCTGAAGAAACTCAGCTTCTTGATAACATTTCACATTAAAGTTCGTTTGTACATCACTAATTAAATATCTAACCCTAAAATTAATAAGATCTTTAAATTTCTTAAGTTTTATAAAAAAGTCAAGAATCAAGTAGTACCTCGAACTAAAGTTAATCGTAAAATAAAATTATTTTTATAATTTTATAATAAAAACTATAATTAAATTTATTAATAAAATTAACTTTAGATAAACAAATTAAGAAATAGAGCCCTAAAAATAAACAAATAACAATGAATTTATACTTAATGAAATTGACTTTTACAACGATTCTAAACCAAACTATTATACCAGTAATATTAATTAAAAAAAATAGGAAAGTAGTCCAAATAACTCTATCAATTAAAGTAAAAATAATAATAATAATTATAAATAGAAAAATAGAAAATAAGAAATAAATGACTTAGATATGATAGTTGACAAAAGTACTTAAATAGAAGAATCACAAAATGAATCGATTATAAACCTAAATAACAGTAATTAATCAAATTCTAATAACCCTATAAAATAACAAAAATATTAAGAAAATAATTTAGAAATAATTAAAAGATTAAACATGCGTAATTAATTTAAAAATTTATTAAAATATTTTTTAAAAAATTACTCAATTATTTATTTTTCAAATAGCACTAAAGTAATAAGAATTAGAACAAATTATTTAATAAATAAGTGAAAAACCTAACATAAAAGAGATTATATTGGTTAAAAATAAAATAAATGATAGTTTGGCTTAATAAATTTTTGATAAAATATTTGAAAACATTAAAAAATTTGAAGATTATAAAATTTAAAAGGTAGACCTCTCATAAAACAGAATTACTCATAGTTTTTTACAATTTTTGCTTTAAAACATTTAATAAATAGAAAACTCATGTAACGATTAAAATATAAAAGATACTTAAATTAATAAAATAGGGAAAATTAAAATAAACCTCTCATTTAACTTAATTAATCCAGATAAAGCCTAAAATTATATAAATACTTTGAAAAATGTATATAAAATTTAATTAAAAATTTGAAATTAAAATTTCTTAAAATTATTGTATAAAAATTTAATAATATAAAATTTTCCGAAAAAATATTAATAATAATTATATTTAATCCTAAATAAATATATTTTTATTTTTTTTAAATTAATTACATTATACTATTCTAGTATTTATTTATTTAATTCTATTTTTTAATATTCTGTTTTTTATTTATATTTTATTATTTATAAAAATAAAAAAAAAAAATTAACTAAATATATAATTTAAAACGAATAAAAATGCAATAAAATACTAAAGTAGTCAGGTTTATTTTTAAGGAACTAGAAAAATTTGTTCAAATGAAGTGCCAAGGAGTATAAGTATTGGACGATATGAAATTTTAATTTTAAGAAATTTTAAGTAACTTTGTATATATATATTTATTTATATAATTATAATTTATGATTTTTAAACAAATAAAGCTTTATAATTTAATTTTATTTAATTAAATAATAATTTAAGATACCGACTTTTATGGAACATAATTAAGATTTTATTTTATATCTAATACTAAAGAATACATAGAAATCCCAAACACAATTACATTTAATAAAGTTTAAGAAATTTATGACAATTTAGTACTTGAAAAAAAAGTACCAGATTTGAAAAAGCTTTAAGAAAATTAATAAAAATAATAGGCATAGTAATAATAATAGTAGTAATAATAGTAATAATAAGCTTCTTAAGGAGTATTAACTATATATATTTCATTTTATGTAAATTACACACTTATTATATTAATTTTAATTATTATTTTTATAAATAAATTATAAATGATTAATATTTTTTATATTTAAAAGTATGAAGATGAATTTTGATAAGAAAAAAAAAAAAGAAGAGAAATTATAAAATTATTTAACTATTTTTAAATTTAAATTTGTAAATAAATATGATATAAAATATATAGTTCCATATATAAATTCCTTCTTATATATTTACTTTTAATTTGATTAATTATTAAATTAACTAATTAGATTAGCTAGAAGAACTATATATATTATATATAAATAAAAACTGTAAAAAGTATTATTTAAAAATAAACCATTATATATATACACAATCATTCTATCATACCAGCCTACTCCTAATGACTTTCAAAATATCTTTAGTTTATAAGTTAATTTTAACTTTGATTTTAACTCTATTTTCCCGCACTATTTATATGAGAAATATCTTCTTAACTAGGTTTATGCTTTATTTTTTTATCTCCTTTACTTTTATTCATATTATTTTTACTTTTATTTGCATTAGAAAATTTCCTGGAAACAGATCCCATATTTCCAGTTAATCTTCTGTGTTCCTTTCTCAAATCTAATATAGATGATTTTCTCCTTTTTGAATCTGCCATTGATAATTTTTTACTTTAATTAAGACTTCTTTTTTACTGTTATGCTTCGACGTCATCTTAACCTTTAGTTTCTTCTTTTTATTTACTTTTGCAAAATAATAATTTATTCTCATTTATTGGTTTTATTAATAAAGAAACAATATTCCCCCCTAAAGCAAAAAGAATACAAAGTAACCAGTGATCCCAATGTAAACCAAAATGCTTATAACAGTGTAAAGCAGTTCCTCCAAAAGTTATAAAAATCACTTGCAAACAAATAATTATGAGCATAATCAAGAAAAACAAAGGACTTTTAAAAAACATAAATTAACATATTTTAAATTTCATTAAATAAATTGATAAATTATTAATTTAAAAGAAAATTTTCTTTTTATTTTCATAAAATTTTATTCAATTTAAACGTAAAAACAATCTATATATTATTTAAATTACTTATTAAACATTCTGTGGAAAATATTATACTCATCTTCTATTTTTCTAGCATTCAAGAAATTAAACACTTACATCATAACAAAAACGTTAAATAAAAAGGTAAAATGTCTACTAGGGGTCAAAATATCAGCTTCATCACTGTACTCTCTTAAAGTACCTTATATGTTCCAATCTCTACCAGATGCTACATATAAATTATCATTTACTTTATCTTCATAATATTCACTATAACTGAATTTATTCAAATTATACTTGTATTGAACTAAAAAATCTCCTTTTTCGTCTATTTCATCAACTTTTTAAAAAAATAAATATATAATTATAAATTAGATTTTCTGAATTATATACTAATATTTTAAAAAAATTAATAATAAGAATTTATTTTTAAAATGATAATATATATATTTTATGTAAATTACTGTATTCCTTTATGAAATGCTCTCCCCAGTAAGCAACGAAAAAGACTACAATTAATTAATAAATACTCTAAAAAATAATATGTTTAAACATTTTCTTTGAAATAATATAGTCATCTCTTCTGTGAGGGGGTCTGTCTAACAACTTTTCATCCTTATTTTTAAATAAAAAAAATTAATATTTAATTTTTAATCTGTTTAATATATATAAATTTTTATAAAAAAAAATAAATATTTAAATATATTACAGGAGGCTCAGTTGCCAAGGCTAAAGAAGCAAAAGTGTCCATAATTAAATTCACCCATAACATTTAAATAGGTTTCAAGAAATCTTACTGTAAAAATAAATTTTATAAACATGAATAATATTTTTAATCATTTATAATTATAAATTTCATTTATAACATTTTTATTTTTAATAATTTTTACTTTAGATATGGCTGCTCCTATTAATGTAACAACCACAGCCACTACATTAACAGTTAATTAAAATTACAAAAACTTTCTAATTGAATCATAAATATTTCTTCCCCATAAAACAGCTCTAACTATCGAAGAAAAATTATCATCAGTTAAAATAATGTCACTTGCATTTTTGGCTACCTAAGTACCCGCAATACCCTTATAATAAAAAATTTTATTCAAATTTTATTAATCTTAATTATTTTTTTATTTTCATTTTATTTTAATCAATTCTATTTGTTTTAGACTCAAATTTATATTTAGGTTTAATTTTAATTTTTTCAAATAATTTATTCTCAAAAAATAAATAATAAATGATTATCTAATAAAATCTTGACAAATAAATAAATTAAAAGCAAAAAAAACAAATTAATATATATATATAAAAATTACCATAGCAAATCCAACGTCGGCTTTTTTCAATGCAGGAGAATCGTTAGTACCATCTCCAGTTACAGCTACAACTTGGCCTTCTTCAATAAGTCCCAAAACAAAAGCATATTTATCAACTGGTCTAGATCTCGCCATAACAGTTATTTTTTCATAAATTTCTCTAAAAACGTCTTAATTTTTAAGCACATCTTCTCTCGCTTTTTTCTTTTTTTTACTTACTTTTTCCTTAACTTTTCCATCTTATTTCTAGTTCAAAACCTCACTTTAATTTAATTTATCTTCTTTTGCTAAAATCCCTTATAACTCTTCTTTTTCTTTTTGTTTCTGTTTTTTTTTATTTTTTTCTTGCTCATTTTCCTCTTTATCCTCTTCAGCACCATCTTCTATGTATAAAGGGCAGTCACATTTCACAGTTCGACACAATTTACAAATTATAGGCCCAACTTTTGCCATAAAATCTTCGCCCAAAATTACTGTATCACCTTCTTTATAAATATTACAGTTCTTAGCAATTCTTTAAAAATTAAATTATTTATATTTAAAATCTATTAATAACAAAATAAAATTAAGTATAATCTTCATAACTTAATTAAAACTTATTTTTATTAAGCAATTTTAAATAAAATTGGTTCATTAAAACTATTATTTTTTTATTTTTTTAATTTTTAATTTTTACGCCTTAGCCGTATGAGGGTTATCTCCAGTTACCATTCTAACTGTAATTCCCGATTTTTAACACTATAAAACAGCTTCAGGAACTCCATCTCTCAAATTATCTCTTATCCCACAAATAGCTACCAAAACCAAATCTGATTTTTCAACGTCTCTTATTCCTTTTGCATCTTATCCTTCCACGTCATTTTCGTTGCTTCCCAAATCTTTATACGCCAAACAAATTGTCCTCATAGCTTTATCTGCAAATCCTTTAATTGCACTCTGAATTTTATCCTGTTTTTGTTAGTCAATTGCCACTTTATTATCACTTTCCCATTCATGAATATAAGAACATCCAGCCAAAACTAATTTAATATAAAAATTAAATTTTAAACATATGAAATTTTCATCACTTTTTTTTATTTATTTTTTTCATTTATTTAAATTTAAATTAAAACTTAAAATTTTAATTCTATATGGTCTATCTAGCTTGCTAAATACTAATTTTTTATTAAAAATATAATATTTACTATAATACTAATTTAAAGTCATTATTTTTATATTTTTACTTAATCTTAATACCAACCATTTATAAAATATTAATTAACAATATAATTAATTAAAAATTATTAATATTTACTATACAATAAGTATATTCGATTTTTCGTTTTGTTAATCTAATAATTGGTAATCAGGTATAGTTTTACACTAATTCTTATTTGTAAGTATATTTTTCATAATTTCATCCCAATATTGGGAGTAATTAGCAAAAAGTATATAGAAAAATTGTTGACACTAAATTATATATTTTTTTATTAAAGTTAATAAAATTATTATTTCTTTCAATTTACTTTATGATTTAAAGATACAAACGTTTTGTATATTTTTATATTTATATATTTTAAAAAATTAGTATTTCGCATTCTGGATAGACCATATTAATAAATAAATTTATATTATTTCACTGAATAATTAATCCTTTTCTATTTATATATTTATTATATATTTAAGTTTTCTATTATTAAATTATTTATGTTTTTTATATTTTTTATATATTTAATACCTATTTCGGAAGCTCCTTTTACTAAAAGTCTTCTTTTTCCATCTACAATAATTACTCTACTCATCATTTTTCTTACAGAACTGAAAGGAATTTTATGAGTTACTTCAAATTTTTTTGAGTATTCGTTCCAGTCTAAAGAACACTTTTTTAGGTATTTTAAAAAAGCTAATTCAGTAGCACTTCCAATCTTATTATTAATTATTAATTAAAAATTATATTATATTATTTTTTATTTTATTTACAATATATAAATAAATCTATATTAATAATTATTTATTACCATGACTTGCTATATCTTCCCATTTTAGTCCTTTTTATCTGTAATTTCGGCAGTGTTATTAACAGCAATAGATTGTAAAAAAATCTATAATATAATATAAATTTAATATAAAAAATTATTTTTAAATTAATTTATTCATTAATTACATCTTTTATGTTTTAGTTTACTAAATCATCCAAATTTAATTTCTCTTTTGTTGTATCAATATCATGATCTTTCATATTCCAAACTTATGTAAGTTCCATTTTATTCATAGTCAAAGTACCTGTCTTATCTGAACAAATATTATTAGCTCCCTAAAATATTCATATATAAGATATTAAATAATATTTTATATATACTTTTTATTTATTAACAATATATATAATTTTTTAAAAATTTTATAAAATATTTAAGCTTTTTATAATACCCCCATTGTTTCGCATGCCTGCAATTTTCTCACTAAATTTTTATCACTCAACATTTTTTTAGTAGAAAAAGCTAATGATAGAGTAACTGATAAAGGAAGCCCTTCAGGAATAGCCACAACAACTACTGTAACTCCTATAATAAAAAAATCTAAAATTTCTCCTAAATGACTCCATTCGAACTCCCCTTCGCTAATTCTTTCTATAGTAAATCTGCAGTTTATATAAAAAAAAATATTCATATTTTTACATATTTAATAAAATTTTATACACTATAAATGCAATTATTTTTTTATATAAATTTTATATTTTTCATTTTTGTTAGTGGATATCATTTATTATTAGAATTTATTGTTTATATAATTTATTTACCTAATTAATAATACAATTATAATTAAAATGGCCGAATAAAGCCCGAATAATCCAATATCATTAGCTATAACTTCCAATTTCATTTATAAAGGAGTTGCAGGGTCTTCTTTTTATTTTAATTTTTCCTCTATTTCTCCTTAACAACTATTTTTTCCAATCACAGTTACTAAAAATTTGCCATCTCCCGATAAAACCTTTAATTATTAATAAATTTAATAATATTTTTTTATTTTAATATAATATAAACTTCTATTTAATCATTTTATATATTTAAGTTCAAATATTTTGTAGAAAAATATATATTAATTTAAATTATTATCATAATTTACAGTTGTTCCACTCATTAAAATTGGAGAAGGGACTTCATGTCTATTCAACGCATTTTCACCAGTATTCTCAGCTTTAATTCTTTCTCTTTCTTTTATGCATTTTTCAAGAGTAGCTTTAGCTACAGGATCTAGTTGTAAAATTAAAAAAAAAAAAAATTAATAATAAAACACTTTTTATAACTTTTTTTCTAATTTTTTTTTTTATTAAATTATGATAGAAAAATTATAATTATTACCTGGCTCTCCAGTCATCACAGACTCATCAGTTGTTACATCATTTCCTTCTATTACAATCCCGTCAGCAGGTAATTCCATTCCATTTACTAATTAAATAATATCTCCTGTATATATGTCATCTCTATGTATACTAACTAATTTACCATTTCTATAAACTCCCACTTTTTTCATGTTATCAGAAACCTTTATAAGAATAATTATAATATATATATTTATATATTTAAAATTTATATAATAGCTGAGATTAAATACAATTTACATAAAATATGAATTAAATGGATAAATAAAACATTACTAATAAAAGATAAATAAAATATAACTAATAAAAGTTTTTAAATTATAATATTAATTTCTATAGAAATTTTTTATGTGTATCCATTTCAATTTATTATTTATATTTTATTATACTATACCTTATTTAATTCTTAAAATTATTTTTCTTTTTAATAATCATTTCCTGCTGCCACTGTAGAACAAACCAAAACTGCTACTAAAATTGCAAATCCTTCTATCCAGGCTGTAGATCTTTCGTGGTCATCAGCTGTTAACATCTAAATTTATTATAGTATATAACTCATGATAAAAAATATTATTTGTTCATAAATAAAATGAACTATAATTAATATTTTTACCTAAATAAAAATAGATAAAAAAGCACAAACTATCAAAATTTTTAAAGTAAAATCATTCATAGCATCGAAAAACAAACTACAAAATGATTTGGATGTGACTACTTATCTTCTATTATGTCCTATATTATTTAAAAGATTAATAAACATTAAATAAAATATCATTGATAAATAAATAAACTAATTCAATTTGTATTAATTTATTAAAATATCAATAAAATCGATCAATAATTTTAAAATACTGTTTTAAATTATTTATATCACATTTTTTATAATATATTTCATTCAACCTTTCAATAAATTAAAAATAACTAAATCCCAAAACTAAAAAAATAATAAACTCTTATAAATTACCTTAAAATCTAAAAAATATTATAAAAAAACTTATTTTATTATAAAAAATTCTAAAAATCATTTTAAAAAGTAGTTCTTTTACAACAAATTTTAACAAAACCAAAAAAAAACTATTTTTACTGAAAAAATAAACACAAAAAAAAGTAAAAAAAAAAACATTATCATATAATAAAACACTAAATTATATTAAATAAAAACAAAATAAATTATAATAAACTGACTTTATCATTACATAAATATAAAAAAAAAAAAAAATATATATAATAACTTTTTTCCCTAACTTAAAAATCACTTTCATCAAGTCCCCTTTCAAAATCTGTTCTGAGTCCCTTTTCAACCCACTATAAAAGTTTATTTTAAGGACACTTATTTTTTTTTGCCCAATTTTCCATCAAATCAACTTCTTGTGAAAAAGTTCTGACCTTGGACATGTTTACTAGTTCTATCATTTATGATAATTTACATTAAAAACTATTGTCTAAATTTTTGTCTAATTCTTGCCATAAATGTAATTATTCATCGTTTATTAAATCCTCCGGATTCTAACTGCTATTTTCTTTGTATTTGTTCTCCCTTTTCTATGGTGAAGTGCTCGATTAATTTACCATTTCTTTATTTACACCTCACTTTCTTTATATTTTTTAATTATTTTATTATATTTTTTTTATTTTATTTTGTTTTATTTACAAAAAAATTATTACTTATAATTTTAAAAAATTGTAATGAATATTTTAAATATACATTGTTATATTATAAAGAAATTTATTTTAATAAAATTCTAAAAACCTAAATCAAATACGAGAATACTCCTTTTATTAAAATGATAAACATTTTACTTATACTTAGCAAATATAATAGAAAGAAACTTGCGTTAAATTGTTTAAACTAAACATATTTATCATTACTAATTTTTATCGAATTTTCATATTAATAAATAATCAAATATATTAATATATTTATATAAAATAGTAATTAGAATATTAATAGTATACACGAATATTACTACTGTTATAATTGTTTTATACTATTTTATAAATGGTAAATTTAAATTGTTTAAAAATTTTTATAATATATATAAGCAAGGTAAAGTCAGAAAAAGTTAGCAAAATAAATGAAATATATATATTAATTAAAAAAAAAAAATGATTTTACTATTTATTTATATAGCATATACAAAAAATTACTATTATCAATAATTTGTAATATTTCAGGTTCTATTTTTATTTTTTTATTTATTGACCTCTAATTAAAATTATAATTTTATTATTTATCATATGAAATAAACTCAATATTTTTTATTAATATTAAAAATTTCTAGTAAAAAATTTACCTATAAATTAATTTTATAAAAAGATTTAAAATAAAATGCTTAGAACTCAAAAACAACTTCTTAATTATTTATCAAAAAACTCTTTATTAAAATAATAGCCATTCATATACAGTAACAATTTCATATAAAATTAACCAAAATACACTTATTTCTCTCAGTATTTGGGCGATTTTGTAATTATATTAAATTATATTTTAAATTTATAATTTAGGTAGTGTATTAATATTTTATGTGTCATTACCAAAATAATCATTAAATTAAATGTAATTTAAAGTATTTAAAAATTTATTTTAATAATTATACATTTTAGGAATGCAGAAAAGAAATTGTATAAGAAAATAAGAAAATTAATGAAAAAATTGTTAGAATCAGAATGCCTTTTTATGAAAAATATTACGATTAAGTCAAAAAAAACAAAAAAAAATTCATTTTTTTCATTTTCATCCTATTTTTATGTCAATATAATGATTTATACACTAGTAAATTATATTAGATAATATTTTTTTATATATTATAAAATAAAAATTTTATTTTATAATAAAAACATATTATAAATTTGTTTAATTTCATTTTATTTCAAAGAATATATGATTTGGTATAAATATAGAGAAACTTTCAGTTAAAAAATATAAAGATGGTGCTTTAGTAAAGATTATAGAGTACCTGAATCAATTTAAGAATAAAGATTCGATAAAGTATAATATACATTTCAATTTTATAATTAACATAATTTATTATAGAAAATAAAATTTTATAAAATTGATTTAAACAAAAATTTTTTATTAATTATTAGTTGCATTTAAAACCTGAAACTATTGATAAATTATCTGTATTTTACTAAAAAAATGACAAAATACTTTAATTAGGAATAACAAGGAAATATTTATGTAGGGTTTATAAAGATTTAGGTCTTTTCACGAAACCAGATGATAAATTTGGATTCTATCAATTTTCTGGATATGGAAAAAAAGTAAAAAAAAATAATAATTATAATAAATCTTAAATCATTAAATGAGATAAAATAAATAAATATATTAGAAAATTAATATAAATAAAATTTATTAATGTATTTATTTAAATAAATTTTTAGAGAAATTAATAAAAAGCTAGCGTTAACTTGTATCAATTTTTGCATCTTTTTAATGAAGCTCTTAAAAAATAAAATTATATCGAATAAAAAAATGAAAATTACATCACAAAATTTTTAAACAAATTATCAGGTAAAAAATATGTATCTGAAGACGAATTCTGCCTTAAATTTTTACAAGCCTTAGAAAGTAATCTTGAAAGTGTAAATAATTTAAATTTTATAATAAAAATTTTTATTTTCATTATATTATATTAAATGTTTTAAAATATTAAAAAGATGAAACAATGGGAAATTGGAAACATCCAAAAATAAGTTTAATATAAAAACTTTGGAATTCAAATGAAAGAATAAAAAAATAAAATTATTTAAGAAACTTTGACTAATGAACCCATGGTAAAATTAGAAGACATTAATAAAGAATTATCTAAACATGGATTCTTAGAATTAAATGCCAAAGAAAAAATAGTCATCTTACACAGATAAAAAGCTTATCTTATTTTACACGAAAATAATTTCAAAGATAAATTAGAAAAGTAAATTTTTTTTTTTTTTTAATAAATAATTATTAATATTAAGTGTCAACATTAAATTTATATTTATTTAATTTTTATATTATGTATATATATATAAATATATATCATAAAAAACTTAATAAATTTATGTTAATTTATGATAAAAGCTCATTAGACAGTTCCAAATAATTTAAATATAAACAAAGAATGGAAGAAATTAATGAGAAGTTAAAAACAATTAATTCTTAAATTGATCTCTATTCTAAATAATTTAAAGAATTGTTCCCAGGATAAAAAGTTTTCCTTTATGAAAAAGATTAAGAAGAAGATTAAAAATAAGAAAAATGAAAAAATATGGTTAAATTAAATTAATAAATAAGTTATTAAGTGTCTCTATGAAAAATGGTTTAAAAATAAACAAATATTTTTAAATAATTTTCACAAAATTTAAAAAATATTTAATTTATAAATACAAGAAGTTAGTAAAATATTTATTATTACCTTTTATACTTAATACTATAATAACATTTAATTGAAATACTTATCATAAATTCAGTTTAAAATAAATATTTTCTGTTTAAATCTATTTATTTAATATAATTAATAAAATTAACAAAACTAATAATATACTATAAAAATGGAATCAAACACCGATAATCAAGATAAAGACCTCAAACCAGACAATGAAAATTTCTAAAAAATCATTCAAAACACACAAAAAAATCTCCCCAACCCAAAAAAACATGAATAAATATCTCCAAAAACCTCTCAAAGCTCACAAAATAACTATAAAAACCAAACAAAACAAATAAATTAAAAAAACCCACAAGAAGAAGAAGAAGTAAAAGAAGAACAAAAGCAAAACCTATAAATTCAAAATTAAGAATAAAAAAAAAACACAAATACAAGTATAAATCCAAAAAAAATAAACGAAAAAAACTAAAAGCAATAAAGTCCATCCAAACATAAGCCACAATAAAAACCCGAATAAATTCTCTAAAATAATCATCAAAAAAATAATTATCATATCCTAGAAAAAAAAGATCTTATAACGGAAATAAACAACAGAAAATTTATAAACGAACTAAGATGGATTTGTAACATGAAGCCCCAATATCTGTATAACTGTGCTATGAATACTGTGGCTCAAAGTTGGAATTATCTTTTTTCAAATTTGGGACATGGCTAATAAATGCCTATATGTTAAGAAGAGGCGCTTTTGGCCTTTGGTTTCGGGAAAAAACCCTTTTATAGTCAGGGATTTAGTCCTGGAAATGGATAGTTAATTTTGTGGTTTGAGGCGCTATGTAAATATAGAAAAGTTTAAGGTATAAAAAAAAATAACTATTTAACTTTTTTTTAATTTTAAAAAAATTTTTACAATATAAAATTTAAATTGCTTAATAATTATATCTAATACCAATATTTTATAGTATTTTTTTTAATTTCATAGGAAAAGCTGGGTTCTTTTGGAAGAAAGTAGGCTACAATAAAACTAAAATAACTGATAATCAAGCTCTAGAAAAAATAAAATCAGCTCTTAAATCTAATAATATAAGTCTAGTCTATCATTGTAATAATCATTATATGCTTCCAATCGGATATGAAGAATCACCAAAAAACCCTAAATTAACATATAAAGTCAAAACTTAAGATTTAAAACCAGAAGAAAAAAATACTTACATAATTGTAGCCGACTAGGCACTCCTTCCAAATTCGCAAGTGTTCGTTGTACCCAACTTTGAAAACATATGGTATTTAAAATAATAATTAATAAAATTAAAAAAATTATATTTATATAGTAATATATATTTATATATAATATTTTTCTGTATATGTTATTTATTTTTTAAATATGATTTTATTAAATAATAAATAAATATATACATTAATTTAAATTATTTCAAGCACCGATCTTGGAACAGAACACCCATATCTTTATAATATAAAAGGAGAAAATTTAACTTTGAAAAGAGGTGACGAATTTTATCCTGGTGGCAAATAATATAAAGATAATAGACATTGTTTATTGGCTTTTTATAAAATTTGATAATATTAAAAAAATATTATCAAATTAAAATTGATATCAATTTAAAATTACTGAAAATGTTAATTTATATATTTTTATATAATAATTTTAATTTTTTATGTACACATGTTTATTTATTATAAAATATGTTTATATACATGTTTAAAAAATAAATGGGTTAAAATTATATTTTAAAAATTATAAGTACAGTTCTAAATAAATATATTTTCTTTAATAATAGATTTATATATAAATATTTAATATATGGATATAAAATCAAATCAAATCAAATCATTTACATCCTCGTCTTCATTTAATTATTGATTTTAAAATTTTTATTAGTATTGTAAAAAATTAATAGTATTATTATTATCAATTTATTAAAGTTAATTTTCTAAATTATTGTCATTTTCTTGCAAATCACCAAAATTCATTTATAAATCAAATATATTACTACCATTATTTTGATTCTAAGTATAATTTTCTTAATCGCAACTATTTAAACCTTAATTTTCTTAATATAATTAATCATTTTAATCCATATTTTAACCTGTTTAATTTGCTTAGCTATTTAAATTACTTTCCAATAAATTATATTATTATTCCGCATAAGCCTCCATTTCTAATTAATTTTAATTTTAATATTCTTATTATTCTTATTATTCTTATTCATCTTGTTAAAATCCTTACATTTATTTTTATTTATCATATATACTAGAGTTTTCATAATTATCTTCAATTTCCTGTTTATCATCGTTTTTATACTATTATAATAACTATTAAAATTTATTTAAGCTATTTCCTAACTTACTACCACTACCAAAAATTAATCCATTTTATGGACTTTAATTAGCAGAGTTTTTATAGGAAGCATATTAATTATTAATATTATTGTTCTAACTAAAATTAAGGTTATTAAATATTTATTGTTCGTTTTATTTCCCACTATCTTGTAAACTACCATTATTTTTATATAAATTATTATAAACTTTCTTATCACTACTTAAATTTTCTCTTAAATTTAAAAATTAATTAAATTATTAATTGTTAATTAAACTTTTTATGCCACTTTCTTGCTTTTAACTTTAGAAATTTTGTTTTTTAAATTCAGTATTTTCATCACTATGACTTATATTTTAATTTTTATTAAAGTCATCACCATCATCATCATCATATTATTCTGAATAATTTTTTAAATCTTTAAACATTCCCACCTAATTAAACTAGCTTTTTTATTAATCTTCATCATCAATAATTGAATTTTATTCTTATCCTACATTTTCATTTTAAATATATAACAGTTGTTTATTTTAACTTCCATTTGATAAATGTGATAATTAATATTATTCTTCATTTTATACTTATTTAACACCATTAATAATATATTCAGCATTAAATTATGTATTTAAATAATTTTAGTTATTTATACTTTGACTTTTATTATACTCACCGATGTCTTATAGATATTCCTAATTTTCCTAATTTTTTTATTTATTATTATTATATTTTATGATATCTTAATCTTAATTACTTTAATAATCCATTTATTATTCTGAATTTGTATATTATTATGCTTATACTTATTATTGATATCTTTCCTATTCTTTTATACTATTTTTAGCTATTTTCTTCCAATTCCTCAATATTTTAGATAATAAAATAACTTCTCTTTTTTGTCTAAACAACTTCATTTACCTCTGATTACTTTTATCGAAAAATTTAAATATAAATAAAATATATTTATATTTAATTTTTTATCCATAATTAAAAATAAAATTTACCAAGAATATTCAAATAAGCCTAAAAATGATTTTCCGACCAAATTTCTACAGTAATTAATCAAAATATTTCTTTTTCTAATTTTATACTCGCTATACTTTTTTATTTCATTAAAACAATTTACAAAAGTGTTAACATTTTAAAATTAGTCAATTCTTTATAATAATGTGTAAATTTTCTACTTTCTGGACTTTTTATTTAAATAATACCTGAATTAATTTAAATATAAAATTATTAAATGCAATATTTTTTAATTATAATTTAAAAATAATGATATAAAAATGAAATATATTTCTATCAATTAAAATACCATTTTAATATTTTATAAGATTTTTCCATCAAAGTAGCTTTTCTATATAATTGAGTAGCATTTATAGTTTATTGTTCTAAATTATTATTTTAAAACTAATTAAATCCATTTTTTAAACCAAATCTTCTCAAAATTTTAACAAAATTTTCTATTTTATAACTCATACTTGGATAAAGCTCTATCTAGTCTACAATATATTAATTCTACTATTATAATATTAACTATTATTACTATTATTGTAATTATTGTTACTCAAATTTAATTTTTAATTCCTACTATTAGATAAAATAATCTGAATTATTATCAATTACTTTTATACCATTTTATTTGCTTTTATTTTTAAATAATTTAATTATATTTATTAATATGTTTTATATATTTTATTAAACAATTTTACCAGTATAACATTTCTTGCCACTTATTGAAATAATTTTAACTAATATATTTAACATGCATCTATTAAACACATCTTTTCTTATTTTAAAAAATTATATTTTTCTTTAAAATTTCAAAACAATTTCTTTTTATTCCTTTCTCTTTAAAAACTTGTGCTTAAAAATCTAATTAATTTTAAAATTTTTTCAAATTATAAAAATAATTCCAAGTCTTCAAGGTATTCTTTACCAAGCCGGTCAAATA
Source organism: Pseudocohnilembus persalinus (assembly GCA_001447515.1). Classification (NCBI taxonomy): domain Eukaryota; phylum Ciliophora; class Oligohymenophorea; order Philasterida; family Pseudocohnilembidae; genus Pseudocohnilembus; species Pseudocohnilembus persalinus. Next base: position 256,308 of record LDAU01000003.1, read on the forward strand.
ATTCTTATAAACTAAATCAAATTTTATCTATAAAGTTTTTTAATTTACCCGATTTCTAAATAAAAAAATGATTGTTAAAAAATTAAAAATAGAATAAATAAAATAATTAATTTTAAGAATTAACTATATAAAAATAAAAAAAATAAGTAATATATTTATATTACAACTATAATTCTCTAAAATATTTCCTTAATATTATAAATTAATTAAAATCCTAAGCCTTTTCCTTGTTTATTTTAGACAATTTTGAAGCTTCAATTATATATTTCCAAAGCTAAAACGAATATTATACATTTTCATATTCTTTTTTCATCAAATGTCCTTTGAGAATTTTATTTCTCTTTGATTTTTATTTAGTCCATATCTACCAATTTAAAAATAGTTTTTTTAGTTTTTTTTAGTTATATTTATTAATTTTTCTATGTGTAATAACTTTTCTCTCAGTTTTATCTCCTGTAAGCTTTTATTTATAAAAAATTAAATTTTATATAAAAGGTTGCCCGTAAGCAAATATACTATGATATATAGTAATCAAATCAAATTTAAATTACTTATCTCCATGCCAATAAAATTTAAAACATTTTAATTAAAGCTTATTTCTGCTAAAAAACCTAAATAATTTGTCTTCTCTGATTCTTATTATCCAAATATTTTTTCCACCCTAAAAAACTTTTCAAAGCCAAATTAGAAACCTAAAATTATATAACCCTTCTTTGTTACTACCTTAAAATACTATTTTGAGAAAATTTATACATAAAATGCCCCCAAAATTTTCTTAAAACCAGAAAATCTCCCGTTTTTTTAACTCTAATTTTATCCTACTAATCTTAAATATAAATTTTCCATTATAAAAGTCCTTTTTTTCTCAAATTTTACACATAAAATTCCAAAGCTTTTGCAGTTTACCTGTAATTAATACCTTTCATTTATCTTTGCTTTTATATACTATTTTTAAATCTCATATAAGCAATCTTACTAGCCAAACTTTTTATTAAAAAATAAATTAATTTTTATAATGAAATTTCATAAATTTAAAACATAAACAAAAGTAAATTAATTATTAAATATTATATATACTATTTTTATAAATATAAAATATAAACACAAATAAATTAATTATTATATTATATATATATATTATTTATTAATTTTTTTTTACTGTTACACAATATTTTCAGAATATTTATCGAAAACACAATCCGTGTACTTGCCCACCCACTTATCAAAATTATTCTTAATAATATTATATTCTTAAAACAATTTTATTTTTTCTACAGCATATTCACAATAGTATTAATTTTAAAGCACATTTTTCCAACCTAATAAACATTTTTCTTAAATTCTTATTTTTCTTTTAATTTTACAAACTTGTAAAATATTTGTGTATTTTCTTTTTTAAGCAGTTTTTTGAGCCCAGTAATAAAATTAACTATAAATTATGTTTTCCTAATTTTTTTACATAATTTACTATTTTTTATAATTTTCCTCTTTTCTTTTGTAAACCTAATAAACCCAATTAATTAAAACTTTTTTTTATTACTATTTACATTTTTAGTTTAAATAAGGATTTAAGATTTTTAGTCCCTAAACTTATTTATTAGTTAAATTTATAATCTTTTTAAAATATTTTATGTATAATTTCTATTCTTAATTCTTTTAGATAATATTCTCTTAATTTCTGTAAAATTATTTAAGTTCAACTCTGTTTTTCCATCTTAAAATTTTAAAATTAAATTAATTTAATTAATTAAAAATATATTTTATTAAATATAATATCAAAGTGTTCAATTTTTACTCTTATAAAATTTTTCTTCCAATTTTTCTATAATAAAGTCCCAAAACTTCAATTTCGGTGCTTTCTTAATTTTTTTTATTTATTAAGTAATATTTCCAAATTGAAAATCCTAGTTTAACCGTTAATTATTGTCTTTTTTCTTTAAATAACTAAATACTTTTCTTATTATATATTTTTCTTTAAGTGTATCTCAAAAATCTCATATAATAATTTTCCAATTTATCTCTTTGTTTTTCTTCTATATATAAAATTACTTATCTCTCATTTTAATATAATTTTTTCCACAACTAAAATGATTTTAATTATTTTTTTTAATCTTATATATTTTTTAAATACTTGCATTTATATTATTCTTATGTGTATGCTTTCAAAACCTCAAAACACTTTTCTAAATATTTATTATTACTTATTACAATTGCTAATTTTTTCTACTTTCTTTTTAACATATTTTTATCAGCTAAATAACTTAAAGTATCGAAAATCATAAACTTTACCCTATTACATATTTTTTTTTACATTTATTAAATCAAAAATTTTGTTTGTCTTTTTTTCTTACAGTATCTATTATAAACGGTAAAAATTAAAATTATGTCGTTAATCTAAGTTAAAAATTTTTTTACTTTTTTATTTGTGATAAACAATTTACCATCCTTTTTCCACGGTAGAAATTATAGGCCAATATTTCCTTTTATAGTCTTAAATTCATATATTCAATCATAATAAACATAAATTATTCCATTTTCATTTTTTAATTATTTTCTTAAATTTTTTAGAAACAATATCTTTCAAACCTAAAATAAAATGCAAAAAATTATAATACAATTAAAAATAATGCTTAATTTCATATGAATAATTTATATAAAATTACTTATTCTTTTATACTGCATATTAAAAGCCTTTTAAAACTTTTAATTTATACTATTTTTTATGAAATTTTGCTGCTTCTCAATTCTGTAAGTACTCAAATTAACTAATATCTACATGAATTTTCATTAAATTAAAATATTTTTTCTTTAAATTTTCCTCATTAAATTAGCAAGCAATTAAATAATCGCTGTTAATTCTTTTTTTTTCATTTAAAAAATATTTAAAAACACTGAAACATTTTTATTTTATATTTTATCTTAATATATAGGATAAAGCTTAGTATCCTTTTCTTAAATGTAGATTTTCTTTACTTCTTTCTCTTAATGCATAAAAACACTCTTTTAATATCTTATTTTCCTTTTAAGAAACAAAAATCTCGTAACCTTGAACTAAATTAGATTTCTATTTATGCCTTTAATAAATAAGAATAAATTAAGTTTTTAAATTCAAAACAATTATTTTTTTTACCAAAATTTCCAAGTGTAAAAACTTTTTTCAATCAATTACTTTGTTCTAAAAATTCTGCTTTAATATTAACCTACACTTTCATTTATCCACTCCTAAAAATATTTCTATTTAAGTTCAAAATTCCTCTCAGTTGTAAATATGTGATGGTTTAATCTCAACTCTCTTAATTTTTTGCTTATATAAACCCATGCTTCAAAAACTCTTTTCATCAAATAAAATCTTCTTGATTCACAAGCAACACTCCTATAAAAAAATTTAAATTCAAAATATCGATAAACATAAAAATAAATTTAAAACACTGATAAACACAAATCTAAATTCAATATATCGATAACCATAATAAAATAATATAAAAAATATTCTCCAATTTTTATTAAAAATAAAATAAAATAATTAAACAATTTACCTTAAATTCTTAATTTCTTAACTTTACACAAACTAACTCTAAAAAGCCCCCATAAACCTCCTCCTCAAACACACCCTATAAAACTCTTCACTTTTCTTCTCCTTCTCCCTCCTTTTTCCAACCAAATCATTTCCCCTCTACAAAAACAAATAAAACCATTTCCTTACCAACTTCTTTTCCTAATACTCTCTAACAGCTTTTTCTAACTAAAAATCTCTTTCCTCTTTGACCCTCGCCAAATTCTTTCTAGCCCTTTTTTTTTCAAACACAAATTTTTTCCACTGTAAAACAACTTTTTTCGCCAAAAAAAAGGCCCGCAAAACCCTCTATTTTTTTACTCTTTATCTCTCTATATTATAAAATAATCCCCTTAATCCCTTCTATAACAAATTTTACTGTCTAAATTCTATTACACACATTAATTTTTTTATTCTGTGCCTTCTTTTTCTGAAACTTCGCTTCCAGTGCCTAAAAATACTCTTTTATAATGTCTACTTATAAAATAAATCCAATTCTTCATATAATATTTGTTTTTTTAACATATGTCTTGGAATTTAAATGTCTTCGATTTTATTTGACGTATCATTTTTTTTTTTTTATAAAAATTATTATCCTTCCGTTTTTATGGTAGTATTTATTTAATTCTATTTGCTTTTTAAGCTATTTTGCCTTTTTTGGCGAAAAATTTCATCTTTTTTATAAATTTATTCATCGTTTTATTTTTTTCTAGTTTCCTTTTTAACTTAAAAATAGCTTGAATCATTTTCTGGATACTCATGTTAATCTTCAGAATTTAATAATTATTTAGTATTTTTATAATTATAGTCGAATTTTTTTGTTGACCTTATCATTGTGTTAAAATGTATTGTTTTAATACTAATTTTATTATTTCTTATTTCGATGGATATTATAATTTGAAAATAGATCAATTTATTCAAGATTATTATTTTGAATATTCAAATTTTTAATATCAATAATTAATACGAAAAAAACAATGAAATAATGAAATTTAATTTCTTTTCACTAGAATTTATTCAAAAATATAATTTAAAAATTTTTAAAATAATAAGATATGATCGGTATATTTTAATTTAAAATATATCATCTACTTATTTAATATAAAATATTTATCATTAATTTTTTATATTATGCTCCTTCCTATTAATCGTATTAACATTTAATTATTTATAACATCATTAATAAAAAGTCAAATGAATAATTAAATATAACATAATAAATAAATATATCATATCATTTTTAAAAATTTGAAAATCAACATTAGTCATAAAACATTTAAATTAACCATAATATTTTAAATATTATTTTATAAATTTAATTAATCTGTAAAAATGTTACATTAATTTTATGAAGCTATAACAGATTGTTTTATAATTAATAAAATATTTTAATGATAAAATAAATACGATATATAAATTTTATGGGAAAACAGAGCCAACAAATAAAAATATCTTCATGAAAATAATCATTTATTCATTTGATCCTATATTTTTATTAATATCAATTTATATATAAATATAAATATAAATATAATGCAAATTACTAAACTAAATGATAGTAATAACCTAATTTGTAACATTTTATAAAAATTATGTTACTATATTAAGTTTCAATTTTGAATCATTAATATTCATTATACTTATCTATACATATAAAAAATAAATTAGATGTTATAATGAATTTATTAGAATTAAAGGAATGTTCTCAAATCCCTTGAATAATTAATTTATACATATTGAAAAAAAATTATTTTATTTTTCGATTCTATCTTTGAAACTGAGTAAATATAAGTTAAAAATTTTATATGATATTGTAATTAGGAATAAATTTTTTTTTTTTATTTTTATTTTAAATTTTAGAGGATTAGTTTTTAAAAAAAGAAAAAATTTATTCAATAAGAAGTGCAAATATTATTTCTGAGCAATAGTTAATTATCAATAATACTAAAAATTAATTATAAATATTCAATTCTAATTTTATGTACTAGCAACATAATGTTAATTGAAAATTCCTTACTTTCTAACTTAGCCAAAAAATATCCAAATTTGCTGAATTTTCGATTAATAAATTATATTTCATTTTTTTTAAAACGAATATATTTGCTCATTAATTATTCTAGAAATTTACAATATGGTATTTATAAGTATAATTTTAATATAATTTTATATATAACTTAGGTAGTTTTATTTTTTAAATATTATAATCTAACAGCTAAAATTTAATTTTAATTTTAAGAATTATATAATTTATCAAAAATAAAAAATCTGTTTGCAAATATTTATTCAATGCCAAAATATATATTTTGTCATGTATTTTTTAATATTGATACTGTATAAGATATTAAGTATAATGTTCAATTTTAAAATTTTTCAAATTAATAGAATCATATATCAGAAATTTTGGTTAAATTCTAATAATATGTATAATTTTTATAAAAATTTTATTTGTAGTTTGTAATAAAAATAATATCATTTATATTGATATCTATATAGATACTGGTTTTATTTATAGAATAGCTCATTAAATACTTTAAAAGTATTATTAATATTTTATTTCAATATTAAAAAAAAATAAAATAGCAAAAAATTTTTACAAAATATAATTAAATATATGGAATATAACAGTTTTCGGTAAGATTTATTAAAATATGAAAATAAAAAAAAAAATAGTTGATTTTTTCAGATTTATTAAATGCCTTAATAAAAATTTATCTGGTTATAGATTTATAACCTAATTTATCCATAAAAGCTTTACTTATAAAATAATAATTAAATCAAAATTTTAATGACATTGATAATTAATTAACATTTTTTATATAAATTTTATAAATTGGTTAATGATACAATTAAAAAAATTTTATATTCAAACACTGTAGAATAATAATTTTTTATTTAAAATTTATTGCAAAAATTTAATAATAGCCATTCTAAAGTAATTGATTATATTAGATAATGTATACTAAAATAAACTTTTAGTATAACTCATTGAATAAAATATTACATAGCACCAATGCCCTAATTCGCAGTTATTATATTAATAATATTATTTTATAGTTTATAAATTAAGGGAGTTCATAATTAGTTGTATAAAGTTTAATCATTTGTTTTTTTACCTAAAATAATAGTATTTTTACAAATCTATTTTATATGAAACATCTCTTTCAAAATATAAAAGTATAAAATTTAAACAATTAAAAATTAATTAGACTATTCTAAAATTATTTTAATATATAATTATTTGTTTATTTTAATTTAAATTTTAAGTTCTATTTAATTTTAATTTTTTCATAAATGTATGTAACTATAAAAAATTTTATAAAGTACTAAACTTATAATAATTTATTATATTGTTTTTAATTTTAAATATTGATACATTTTATCATAATTTTAATTATATATTTTTTAATAAATTAAATATTAGACAAAAATAAAATATAATTCATCCGCCGCTTAGTTTTTTTGTTTTAGTAAATCAATTATATTTTTATTTGAGTTTTTTATAGAGAAACTTAATTTATAACTTCTTCTTTATTAATAGAATAACTATCAAATCAAATTCTAATATTTTACAATACGGCTTAATTTTTTAAATTTTCAATTAATATTGATAATCATAAATAACATAGATATATATAAAACTCAGATAAAAATATAATAGATATATTTTTGAATGTTTAACGTATATGCTTACATATTTTATTATAGAATATAAGTTTTTATTTACAATTTTTTTGCAATTAATTATCTGTTTTTTAATAATATAAATACAATAAATTTATTTAATTTGATATTGTAAGTAATGTTTAAAAAACTATCTATTATATAGATTTTTTATAAAATTTTCTCTAGAAATAATTATTTATATTAATATTTTTACATATCTTTATCTAAATTTTATAGAACTAATTATTTAAAAAAAATATTATAAATATATTTTACAAAATTGTTTGACAAAAAACTTCTAATTAAGTTTATTATAAATTTAGCTACATTTATGATATGAAAACTATAAAATCCGCATAAATTTTATTTTTTAGATTCAAATATCAACAAAAACTACTCTTTTTTTTTATAAGTTCATTTTCTATATAAAAAATAAATAAAAAAAAATTCAATATACATATATTTTCTTAATAATAATATAATTTCCTATAAGTTATAAGAAATTTATCTAACTTATATTTTTTCAATTTTGTTATAAAAAAAACAAAATAAAATATATAGCTAGAGATAAGATGATAAATATAAAATTTTATAAAAAAATTTTAAAATAGTTTTTTTGTTTTTAGTTTTTTTTTATCAAAAGCATTAAATATTATAATTAATTTAATAATTAAAAAATTTTTTTATTTAATTTTGTAGGATATTTATTCAAAAAATAATAATTTTAGTATAAAATATTTTAATTTCTATATGTTTTACTAAAATAGAAGATAGACATATATATTTTATTTAAACAATGTTACATGATATATCAAATAGAAACAAGTAAATTAGTCAAATATGCATATTTAAATTATAATTTTTTAATTGATTTACTATTGTTTAATTTTAAAAAAAATTAAAAAATACAAAAAATAAAAAAAATAAAAAAAAACTATAAAAATCAGTTAAAATTAATTTAAACTTGAAAAAAATATAGATAATATGAGATCAAATACCAGTTTAAAAATTTATCCATTTTAAAAATCTACAGGCGATGAAATGAAATATTGTAATTGTGACAATTGCTTTACAATAAATAATTAAATTTAATAATTAGAATTATAAAGGCATCAGTAACAATAAGAAATTTACTATTAGTAATATAGTAAATATATAGACAGCATTAATTTTGGCGATGAATAAGAATATATTTCCTAATATAATGATACATCTTATTTTAATTATTCAATTGCAAGTTAAAATTTATCTTATATTTTAGATTTAAAGTAAAATGATCAGCCAATATAATAATGTAGTATAAATATAATGAACAACGATTTACTAAGCACTGATTAATTATATTTATAATAATAATAGCAATAAAATCATTCTAGTGAAAATGATATGTTTCTTATGAATAACAACAATATTAATTAGTAATAATAAAAAAATGAATAAAATTAGTAGAGTTTTTCTAAATTTTAAGACAGTTTAATTTAGTTAAAAGTCATAGGTAAGAAAAAAATATATAAAAAAAAAGACATATAGCCTCAAAATACAATTAAAAAAAATTTATGGAAAAATTTTTCTATTTTAATTCTAAAATATTTCGAAAAAAACCTTATATAAGAAACAAACGCCATTTCTGAATATTGTTTAATTAATCATGAGTCTAAATTTTTAACTTTAAGTTATTATAATTTAATTAAAAATAAAAGACCCAAATGTAAAAGAGATTTTTTTTAACTATTTGATATAAATTTTCAACAACAAAAAAGTTAGGAACAAACTAACTATACTGAATAATAATGCAATGAAATTAAGAAAATATTTAGAATAATAATATTCCGATTTTTAAATAAGCATTTCTGTCAAGCCCTGTTATCTAATTCAAGAATAAATAAACGTTGGGAATAATTTTTCTCTTAAAGACATTTTTTAACAAAATATTTAAATTAATTCTGAAAAATCTCCATAAATTAATAATTTTAAGCTTCTTAACTTTAAATTTAGCTTTACTCATATATATATTTAATATTATTTTTATTACATAACTATATAATACTTATAATATATATTTGTTAGCAATTAATTCGATTTATATATACTTCTTTATATTTTAAATTAATTAATGTAAATACAAATTAAATTTCGACAAATTGTAAAAATTTCATAATTAGCATAAAATAATTTTCCTTAATAATTAAATTATTGTAAAAATTATTACAATTATTATACTTTCTCTCTGTCAAATTTTATCATTCAAAAAAATCCAAATAAAAAATAATTTTATTAAAGTTAATTTAAGATTTTATTTGTAATAATATAAAAGAACGCCCATTTCTGATTTTATAAAAATTTATAAATTGTTTATAAAATAATTATAGGGCATTATATATGTTTTATAATACTATTTATTATACTAAATATTTAATAAAAATTATTTTTCATGTTTTTCCCAGTAGAATGTATTTGGCCAATAAAATTTGAAATTCTGTCACTAACGGATTATATAAGATAGTTTTATAGTTTATAAATAACATTTAATTACTTAATTACATAATAATAGAATAAAAATTGCATATATTATATATATTGTAATACTTTTTTTTAAAAAATAATGGGTAAGTCCTGCTCTTCTTTTCACTTAAAGGTCTTTGAAATTAAAAGAACATAAAACTATGAAATTAAATTTTTTAGGGACTCCCTATAACTCACTAGCTATAAAAATTAAATATTTATTTTATCTTAGATTGTAATAAAAAAAGATAATAAGAATTTTAAAATGATTAAAAAATTATACGTTTTTAATTTTATAAAAATTTTTTAGTCATTTTGATTTTTTTTGGCATTTAAAATTAGTTAACTCAACACCCCAACCCGGACTAAAAAATAAAATTTTTGTCTTTGTTTTTTAAGAATCGAATGAAAGTAAACATAAAAAAGTATTATAATAACTGCCAATACTAAGATATTAAACATATAATATATATAAAGCCAAATATATTTTACATAATATACTTCGAGTAATAGTTTGAAAAAATTTCTATAGTTAATGTTATTTTCAAAAATTTTAATTTAAAAGAAAAAAATTCAAATTTATATAGTATTAAATATACATTTTATCATAAAATTAAACTTATTTTTTTTTTTATTAATACCTATATATATTCAATGGCTAAAAGATCTTAAATTATAAATTTTTTTTTGGAAATTATATTTTAAACTAAATCAAAAATCATATTTTATTTTTTAAAAGATCCTATAAATAATCTTTTTAAATTTATCAAAATTTCCATTTTTATGCTTATTTATTAACTTAAATGCAAACCTAAGTATAAAATATTCAAAAAAATTTTGTTTTTGATATAATATAGAACATACTAATTTTCTTTAAAATTTAAAATATTAATAAAATTAGAATGCCACATTTAAATTTTAAAATTGAAATAAAGAATATTTAGATTTAACTTTTAATACCAATTTTTGTGCAAAGAAAAAATTTAATTTTTAAATTATTTTTAATTTATTTAAGAAAAATTACTATTTTAAAAATTAAAATTTAGATTGTAAAAAATCTATACGAAATTGAAAAAAAAATGTCTAGATATTAAATGTTATATTTTTATTTAAAATTTATAAAAAGCCTAGAAAACCTCTTTTATTTAATAAATAGATATAAAATTTATAAAAGCTAAAAGTATTTTCAATCATTATTACTTCTATTTAAAATAGGATTACCTTTTAATTAAAAAAAAACTTTTTTTAATAATTTTTACGAAATACTTAATAAACTCTCATTTTTTATGTCTATTTATAACAGAAAACAAATTTTAAGGTCTCCAATTAATTAATAGTAAGAGTTAATTATATATTATAGATTCTAATAGTGGATGAAAATTAGTAAGTCTTAACTTTTTAATCTTCTTATTTTTTATATGTAACAATATAATTTTAGTAGTTAGAAAGAATCTAAAAAATATTAATAAATTTTTATTTTAATATTTAGCCAAATAAAATTTCAAAGAGAATTCTAAATTTTATTTCAATAAAAAAAATTAAGTTTAAATTTTATTATTTTATAATTATTTTTACCTAAGTCTCGAAAAATTTAATGAAATTTAATTAACCTTAAGTTTATTCAAATTATTATCAGTTGACCAAAAAAGTTAAATTTTAAAAAATCTCTAATTAAATAAAATTAATAAATAGAATAATTTTTGAATTGATAATCAAAAAATTCATTTTAGAATTATAGTTTAAATTCTACTCTCTATAATAAAAATATAAATTAAATATAATTTGAATAAAATTCTTATATTTCTATTTAAAATTAAATAAATATTAATTAAGAAAAAAATTAAGATAAGTTATTATCAATTTAACAATTTTCATAATCATAATCAACTTAGACTAATATTATACGATAAAATAAATATGTTAAATATATTAAAAAATCTTAAAAAAAATCTGACTAATAATTATATAAAAAACAATAATTGTTTAAAAAGTAAATTAATAAATCTCATCAAATTTACAAAATTAAAATAAACAAATAAATAGACAAACCATAATATAACTAAATTAAAGAATAAGAATAGTAAAAAATCAACTAAAAATCTATGAAAAATATATGAAAAAATTTTATCTATATTCAAAAAATTTTTAATTTATAATGTTGAAAAAATTACCAATAAAATTGATGTTTAATTTAATAATAATTAAACTATTACTATATTTTTTGAGAATTAGTACGAAATTTAAGGTCAACTTTTACTACTAATTAAAATTTTCATTTATTTTTTTTTCCAGTGTAAATAAAGTGCCAATTTAAATCAAAATTAAAAAATTCTCAATTTAAATAAAATAATATTTAGAATTATAGTTAAGCTATATCTAAAAACTGAATACATATAATAAATTTTCACTAGTTCAAAAATTAAAAATTTTAACTGTTTTATGTAACTTAAGCATGTTCTTTTAAAAGCTATTCTATGAAAATGAAATTAAAATATATATTTATTTTATATTTTATTAAATCTATATAATAAGTTATTAATAAATTTATTCATATGATTAAATTTTAAATTATTCATATAAGAAACAAAAATTTATTAAATATGAAATTGTAATAAATTCCTTTCATAAAATTTTTTTTGCAAAATAATATTATAAATTAATTCATAATATATCTTATATGCAAGATAATAGGTAATTAAAAACTGTTCAATAAATTTATTAAATAAATAAAGACAAAAATAAATAATTACAATTTCAGTATGTTTAATTATTATTATAAATATATAGAATGTTTTAGATATATATAAATATATAAAATAAATTATATTTTTTAAAAATAAAAAGTTGGTTTATTATAAAAAATAAATAAATACTTTTCATGTAATAAGTGTTTTTCCGATTTTTTAAAACCGCGGTCTTCACTTTAAAAGGTGTCCTGTCTTAGATATTCAAAATTAATTTTAAATTTTATATTTATATTACATAAACCATCTTTAGTTCATACAGATACAAATTAAAATCATATTCAATGCATTTTATTACTTAAAAATTTTAAATTAAGTTATAATTTAGTATTATGATATTTTATCTTATAAATAAATTTTCTTAATAAAAAATTTAATACTATGAAATTAAAATCATGACATATATTTTTTTTTTTTACCACATTTTTTTTCGTTTATATAATTAAATAATTGTTTATTTGTTATATATCTATTTCAAGGGATTTTCTCATTCTGCATAATTAATATATAAGTGAAAAAATTTCTATGCATATTAAAGAATGAATAAAAAATTTTAAATATAGGGGAGGAATATGTAAGTATTTTAAATTTTGATTTATTTCCAGCTGATTTAATAAGACTAGGTAATATCGAATTCTGCAAGCAAAATAAATGTTATCCTTGATTTATTTAAAAAAAAAAACAGCCATATTTTGAACATTGGATATTAATAATATCCACTGATAATAATAAAATTAGAACTTGCAATAATTTTAATAAAAAAAAATTTCAAACAAGAATTTATGATCTAAATAAACTGAATACAAAAAATTTATTAATTAATAAGATAAGTAAAAATTTTAGAATTGTGGCTAAATAATATAAAAAATAGATCTAAATTTAGCTTTAATAAAAAAATCTAAAAAAACTTTTCATTTAATATTTAAAATTATTTTAAAAAGAACATATTGTTTGATATAATTTAAATTTTATTTTAACTTTTTATTGAATTACCAAAAATATAATAAATATTTTTTTATCATTTCAATATAGTTAAAGATATAATAAGGAAAAGTAAAAATAATTTTTCAAGCCGTTTGGTATAAAATTTTTTTAACGATAATAAATATAATTTGATTAATTTGTAAGAAATTATTTTTTTATAATAATTATTAGATCAAGTAAAAAAGTTTTACAGAAATATATTGAAAAAATTTCTAAACATTTTTTTCTATATATATAATTTAAAACTTAGGGATAAAAATAACTAGAAACATTTTTTTACTTTAGACTTTTTCTTATATAAAATATTAACATGATATGATTTTAAATTTTAAAATTTTGATTTACTATAATTTCGTTATTGGTTATTTTATTTTAATAAGAAAGACTTTTGAATAGATTAAATTATAAAAATAATCATAAGTTGAAAATTTATTTTTTTATAAATATAAAAATGATATATTCAATGTATTGTAATACGAAATAAAAAATAGTGAAGTTTAAAATAAAGGAAAATTTTAATTAAAATGTAATTCTTAAAAATTAATTTTTCTTTCTAATCATTTCTATATTGTAATGAATAACTTTTTTTATTTTAAAAGCCTGTATCATCGATAAATTATTAAATAGTTATAAAAAAAATATAATGTACATAAGTACTGAATTTATATCTATTTATAAATATAAGTTATAATACTCTAAACTAAACAAAAAAATTTTATATTTATCATAAAAATTATTATAACGTATGTAATTTTAATTATTAAAATTAAGCTGAATAAAATATATCTAATTATTTGGATGTAATCGTAAGTAAATAAATTATTATAATGTTAATATCATAAAATCAAATAATTTCAGATTCTATTACTTAGGCGAGCTTTCTAATGTATTCTAAATTTTTCTAATCCAAACCAAAAACTAGGACTTAATAATCGATTCCAAATAAACTACCAGGATATAATATATACCCATATTTTTTAAACAAATAACTCGAAAGCTCATTTTCATTTGAATATTTTTTGAATTTATTCATTTTTAAAACACCGTAATTTCCATAAATTTTAATATTAGAACATTTTTCAAACATATTATTAAAAATTACCTGATTTTCCTGTTGATTTTTTAAATCTAAGTCAATCCCATATTTTTATTACAACTCTTAAAAAGCACTCTAAGAAATAGTGTTAGTCATCAAAATTATGTCCAATAAATTTAAGATACCTTTTTTGACTTCTATATTAAATCCGATCCCTTATAAAATTAAACAGTTAATTTTCCATCCCGATTAAAATTATCTAAAAGTTTCTATACCAATAATATTGGCCTAATTATAATTTCTAATAAAAAACTCATTATACTATCCTTCTATTACTAAAACAATATTTTTTTCTAAAGCCTATTATAAAAAAGTATTTAATATTACAATTAATCGAAATTTAAATAACTTATTTATTTCAATAAAATTAAAACTGTTTATTTAGTTATATGAAATTAAATATTAAATATTAAATATTATTTAATAAATTCATAAATTTTGTTAAAATGTTATAGATTATTTCTTATTAAAGACGATATATAAAAAAATTATGAATAATAAATATATTTCTTATTAAATTTCTATCATTTAATAATAATTATTCAAATTTTTATTCTGATTAGTTATAATAATTAATAAAATTAAAATAAACTATGATAGTTTATAATCTAAATAAATAATAAATATTATTTTTATTCATAGCTTTTTTTTGAATTTATATAAATTTTCTTTAAATTTTGTTAAAAATTACTTTAATAAAAATTTTTCAAGTATAACAATGTAAATGGAATTTTCATAAATATTTTAAAAGAATGAAAAATTTCTTGAATTATACAAATAAAATCATCCAATTCAACCTATTTAAAACTATTAAATAGGTCATTCTAATTTTTATAAAAGATATTCCACATATATATTTAGAGATTACAAAAAAATGATATATAATTAAAAATTAATATATTTTTACAAGCTTAATCAAAGTCTATATCTATTCTCCGTTTAATATAGTATCTCCTAAAAACTATGGATTTTAAATATAAACACTTTTCACCTCATATTCGTTAAGCATAGAAACTAAAGTTTCAAAATCTTCGTATTATTTAATTTGAGCCATTCTCTAAGCACAGCTATTATATATATAAGGTTAAATAATTTTAGGAATCAGTACGATTTCATCCTATTCTAAAAGTAAAGAAGAAACCAACCAATAACAAGTTTCTACCCCAAAAGTGAAAAAAATATCATCTTCATTAATTTTTATTTAAAAATCTTCTTCTTTTTATTATTATTATTCATTATTATCTTTTTAACATACTTTTAATTATTGTTAAATTTTTAAAGATAATTCTTCATTTAAGCTTTATGCTAAAATTTCTCTATTTTTTTTTAAGCCTCTCATTTCCGTATAACCATCTAATTTCCCTACATGATTTTTTAAAATTTCAATTTAATCACTTGACACTAATTATTAACCTGTAGATTAAGGTATAAAATCGATAATATCTTATTGTTTTCCTTCTTTTTATTATTTTTATAAAGAAGCTACATATTCGAAAGGAAAAGTTTTTAAAGCTTAAAATCTTATGGCGCTGTTCATTATTTAATTCTAATAAAAAATAGCTATTTAAGTATATATAATATTATTTTTTTATTTTTTTATATTATAATTTTATTTATTAGTTTTTATTTTATTTATAATTTATATAAGATTCAATTATTCTTTTTAAAAACTATAAATTATTCTATTTTTTGTTGAATTCTTAATTCATAATTAAAATTAAAGACACAAAACCAAAAAATGCCTAAAAATAAAATATAAATAAATCTTGTTCATAATTATAAGCTTATGTAAAAATATAAAATCCTAATTTGATTTATCACCATAAATATAAAAATGCTAAAATTATTATAATAAATATTTTATACAAATTATTATATATTAAGTAATACTAAAATAATATACTCCAAATAAAAATGAATATAAATATAAATGAAAAAAATTTCAACCATAATATTTTAAAATAATTGGAATTTACATTTCTAAAATTCTATAAAAAAAATGATTAATTAATAAAGCAGATTATGATTACTAGTAATAAAAAAGCAAATTCTTTTTATAATAAATAAAATTAATTTAATAAACAAATGCACATAAATAACTAATAAAAAATTCACACAAATAAGAATATTAAATTAAACCACATAATAAAATACGCACACAATAATAAAAAATATAATAATTATAATAGAATAATATATAAAATAACCCCAAAACAACTTATTTTCATATTAAAACATTTATAACCATAAAAAATATCTTAATAATTCATAATAAAATATGTTAACCAATCAGAAATATCATATAATTAATGATACAGAGTCTAATTTAGCTACCTTATTAGACCGAAATTCTTAATTTTCAGAACCTATAAAAATAAAATTAAAATAAGCTGAAGAAATTAGGAAAAAATTTGTGTTGTCACATGGGTTTTACGAAGACATAGGTTTAAATTAAGTCAAAGAAATGATTGATATTATTAAATTTTATGATGGACTTTCTTTTCCTAATATCCCAAAATTGTAAGGTAAAAAATAATAATTATTCATTAAATATTAATAAAAATTATTTTCACAATAAATTAAAATAATTATTTAAAGAACTTACTATAAACAAAAAAATTTTTAAATAATTTCTTTTTCTTTATTTATATTTTATAATGTTTTAAAATTTAAAAAACTATTAAAATAATTTGGTTTATGATTTTTTTATAATTTTAATATAAATTGACCTTATAATATAAATATTATTTAATTTAGGCAAACATAATTTATTGAGTTAAAAAAGTTTGAATGATAATATTTTTAAAAAATACTAAGATGCAGTAGGTTTAGGA
This sequence comes from Pseudocohnilembus persalinus, assembly GCA_001447515.1. Classification (NCBI taxonomy): domain Eukaryota; phylum Ciliophora; class Oligohymenophorea; order Philasterida; family Pseudocohnilembidae; genus Pseudocohnilembus; species Pseudocohnilembus persalinus. Next base: position 273,684 of record LDAU01000003.1, read on the forward strand.
AAATTTGAGCAAACACTTTTTTACAGAACAATATCTGATATTTCTTCAATTATTAAACTAAACTCATTTATAATTCTTTTCTGTCTATTTCTGCTTATAATTTTTATAATTTTGAGATATTATGTGATATTTGACTCTAATGCTGACGAGTAATAACTAATAACAATAGAAATATAATTTTATCTATTAAATAAACTTATAAGAAAATAATTAATTATTTAATTATTAAATAATAAAAATATTTTTTTTATTTTAATTTAAAAAATATAGAAATTACTAGAGTTTGGTTTTAGTTTGGATTAGATGTCTATGTTTATTATTAGCTTTTTGCTTTTAATTGTTTGGATTCTTAAGATGTTTTTTAAATTACAAATACTATTATTTAATTGAATTATTTTCAATTACTCTTGTCACGTTAGCAGTTATAGAATAATAGTATTGTCCAACTATTTTACATTTTTTGGTAAGTATTACAAACTATTATAAATAAAATTACAATACTTTATCAAAATTATAATTATTTATTTAATTTAGGTAAAAGATATTCTTTTTTTAATAATTGATCTATGTATAGTAGCTTTTATGATATATAAGTATTCTATCACTAAATATCAATAAGTTAAACTCTTAGTAATAGTCAATTAGTTAAGTTGTAGCAAGTTGATAAAAACTTAAAAAAAAATAGATAATTGAAAAAATGTATAAAATACCTATAAATAATTTAATATGTCTTAAAATATATTTAAAATGTTTACTACAATTAATAAATTGATAAACACCTAAATATATATTATAATAATCATTTTAAAATTGTAAAATACATTTATGCTTTAATTATATTTATTATATTAATATTTATCAAAAATATATTTTCCTAGTATAATTTTCTATTTTTACAACCTTAATTAATTTTTTAATTTTTAACAATTTTGCTTATTCTAATATACCAATATTATCCAAAAAAAATAATTAACAAATTTCAATAAAAAAAATCATGTCATATATAAGAATTGACGCAAGAGGATTAACTGTAAATTAAATATTTATTAATATTCTAAAAATAACATTTTGATATATTATTAATATACTATTACTAATATTATTTAGCCATTTCTATATTTAAATTTTGTCACATTACAAGACTGGATTTTCACTAAAATTTATAATTAACATGGTGTTACTAGACATTTAAGAACACAATACAGTTAATTAATAGATAAATATGAATTTATTATTTTAGAAGATATAGAATCACAACTAGACAATGAAAAAAAATTATAAGCATATCAACAAAATTAAACAAAATAGACCTAAAAAAAAGAAATACATAAATAGAGAGTAGAAAATCTCTCCCTTCATGATTTAAGACATTATAATACAAATTTATAAATGCCCTCTAGATTTAATATTATAACATTAAAGTAATAATAAATTAAATAAATATTAAAATAAATTAATAATTTTTTTTAATTTATTAGAATATGTAATTTTATGCAATAAATAAATAATTCCTTCCACTATAATATGCCAGTTATTTACCCTTTAATTGTAAAATTAACTTAATATTTTTTATATTTATTAATTTTTTATAAATTTTTAAGAATATGAATTATTTTTATTATTTTTTAAAGGCTCTTGGATCATTTTCAGCACCTGTAATTATGACAAGAATGTTAGAATTCCTTATAATTTCTAGGGCTGGATTTCTTTTAAATGATTATTATAATTTAAAATACAAATAATTTAATGGTAAAAAATATATTTGATTTAAAATTTATATTTTAATACAAAATTTGATATTATATATATTTATTAAGTAAAATAGTAATTTAGTTTTTTTAATTTAATAGGAAGATAATTTGCAAAAACATATGATTTAACGCATGGATTTATGTTTGTATTTAGTTTGAGTTTAATAGGGTATTGTAGTTTGGTTCCCTAATATAAATTTGTACTTGATAATATTAAAAAAATATAAAATATGAATAAAAGAGAATTATTACTTTTAGAATAGGCTTAAACTAAATTAAAAAATTTAAAATGATTTAATAAACCAAAAAATAATTTAATAATTCTACTTTAATAATAATGATTAATCTTTTAATATAATTATAAAGTATACATATAAATTGTTAATCATAAACATATTTATATATAAATTTATTAACTTATTTATATTTATTTTTTTATAATCTTTAAAAAAAATTAAAAGCATAAATATTTTCAAAAAATATCTGGTCCTTTTCCTTAAGTTGGATCATGTTCTTCTTATTTTTCTTATTCTTAAAATGGAAGCTATTAAGTTAATCCCTATTCTTAACCTTTACCAACTAAACCTTCAGGACCAGGTTTAACATGTGATTTAATTTCAGTTAAAATTGCAGTCTGCCAATTATCTAAGGGAATTATTTTATTATACTCAAAACATGCCTATGAAAATTAATCAATATCTCCTTAATCACAACAATCAATCAATTATTATAAGAATTTTTGTTGTCTGGTATTTTAAAATTAAGGTGACATATTTTCGTATTTTTCCAAGGCATTTTAAGCTCCAACGTAGTCTTCTAAATTCAAGTATAATAAAATACATTTTATAAAAAGATTTTTAGCAGAACCAGCTTGCAATGAATTAGAACAATATTTTTTAGCCACTTCTTCATATATTTTAATGCATTAAATATAATCAACTGATTATTTATGAATAGATAAATCTGCTACTTTCAATTTCATATTCAAATAATCGTCTATAAAATATATTTTAATGTTATAAAACAATTTATTTTACATATTAAACTATAATTTAAAGAAAAAATAATAAAATTCAATATAAATATATATTTATTCATATTTTTACGAGCATAATCATTTTCGGCATAAAACAATTTAGCTGCTTCTTCATAGGCTTTTATAGCTAGTTCGTATTAAAAATCTTATTCATATGATTCCCCTATTTATTTTTACAATCTAGCTGCCTAAGAAATCCTATTATCATTACAAAAAACTTCAACTGCTTTATTCAAATATTTAATATAATCTGAATTATTGGCTTTTTTATATAAATTAGCTATTTCCTAATAAAAATCTCCGGCTTCTCCTCCTTAAGCTGCAATATCACAGTCAACCATCCTATATTATAAATTATTTAAAATAAATAAAGACCAATAAATGTAAAATTATTCATTTTATTAATAATATTTTAGATAATCAATTTTATATTATAATAAAATAATAAATGCAATTCTTCATTTTATTTACAAAAAATTATTCAATTTATAACTATAAAATATTTATAATTTTTTTTGAGCTTTTTTTACTTTAATAAAGCTTGGGCTGCAAGTTCCCAATTTTGAGCTAATTTATATTATGTTAATGCATTTTTATAACATTCTAAAGCATCATCTGCTCTTTCAGATTTTCCTTTCATTATATTTCCAAAAAAAGACCCTTTTGCCTTTTTATCCCCCTTTTTCATAAACTCATCACCCTTAGCTTAAAATTACATTATATCTTTATTCTAGAAAACTTATATATTTTTAAAATATTTTTATTTTTATTTTAACAATTTTTATTTTATTTTTTATTTATTTATTTATCTATTTTTTAATAAGGTAACACTATTTCACAGAAGAGAATATTTTCACACATAATATATTTTATTGATATATTATGAATTTTTTCTTTAAACAAACGAACCATTGATGATAAAAAATTATAATACTAAATAATAAATAGAAATTCTTTTATTTAAACAATTTCCATCCAATTAATTTTTTTTTTTTTTACTTAAAATTCCAATAACAAAACTTTTTAATATTTACTATTATATTAAATAAAATAAATATGTAACCTTTTTAGTCTTAAATTGAAATAAATATATACATTTTATTAATATCGCATACTCCATTTCAAAATGTATAGACTTAAGAATAAAATAAATTTAAAATTAATCTCATAAAGTAATAGTAATTCAAAATTCAAAATTACAAATAGCCTTATAAAGTACATATAAATATAAATCCTCATCATTGAAAAATTACTATTATAATTATATAAATATATATATATATGCTGTAATTTTATATTTTAAGTATCTCTTCAATCATAAACATGTTTAAATCCAACTTCGTCTTCCATAGAAACAACTCTTAAATCTAAGCTATTTGTAACCTAATCTAATTTTTCTTTGTCTACTGCTAATTGTCCCATTTATTAATCCAAAAATACCATTTCATTTTGTTCAGTTTCGGCTCCTTTTCTTAGTTCTATATATAATAAAGTAATTATTAATATTTCTTATTAAATATTTAAAAAATATGCTATAGATTTACATATATTATTATTATTTTTATTTTTTTTAAATTTTCCAAATTTATATAATATGAATGGTTTATTTTTATTAAATTTGAATTACCCTAAGTTAACCTATTTTTTTCATTTAATAAATTATTTGATAAAAACAAAAATTCATCCAAATAATCGTTTCTCATTCCTCCCAATTTAGTGTGTAAAAAATTCATATCCTACCTAGAATTTTCTAAATCTTTTTAAACTTATTACATTATATCCTAAATAATTTTATTAAAATTATTTAAATTTTTAAATTATCAATAATATATAAAAAAATGTTTATTAATTTTAATGTCCAAAATTTATTTAAAATTTAAACTAAAGCTAATGATTTATATTTATTTTACTTCTAATTTTTATAATTAATCTCGAACTGGCATTGTCAAAGCATTCTAATAATTATTTTTTGTATTTTTTTCTGAAAATGTAGACTAATTATTTTCATCACTATTTTATTAACCATTATTCTAATCAATTAATTATTCTTTTTAACTAAGATTTACGTTCATTTTTCTATATTAAGTAAAAATATATTTATTTTTTATATATTATTTTTGTTTTTAAGTAAGAATAAAAATTTTTATAAACAATTTAATATTATATTTTATAAATAATTAATAAAATAAACTGGAAAATTATAGTTATATTAATTTTATTTTATTGAAATATAATAATATATACTTTAAAAAGAATAATTAATTCAATTAAAAAAATTATAATTTAATATTACAAATTAAACAAAATTTAATATATTATAGTGCATTAAATAAATAATTAAATCTTTTTATAATATACATATTAGATAAATAATTACAGAAATTATACTTTGTAGCATATATTTGTTTAAGAAAATAGTGAAATCCTTTATATTTATATTTTCAACATTTTTCAATAATTCTTAAATAGACCGAAATTAAAAAATATTGAAACCATAAAAAATAAAGAGAGATAATTTTTTTTTAAATTTTAACTTTTTAAAATTTTATTTAATTTTAAATTTACATTTTAAAATTTTTAAATATATTAAATTTATATATAAAAGTTTTTAAACAAATTTTTGGCTCCATTATTTAAAGTTTCCTCCCTTATAGCATTATAATTAAATAGCCACAAAAATAGTTTTTTAAAATTTTTTCAAATAATCAAATAATTAAATATTCAGAAAATCCCCCAAAAAATTTACTAAAAAAACAAAAACAAAATAAAAAATTCCAAAAATATAAATAAAAAAAATAAAAACAATAATAATAAACAAAAAATTATAATAAAACATACAAATATTAAAAAAAAAAATGGAACTAGAAGTAGAAAAAAAATATTAAAAAAAAACTTAATTAGAACACATTCTTTTAAGACCAGACACATATATCGGCTCAAACCAACATTAAACCCAAACTTTGTGGGTTGTTTCTAAAACTGAAGAAGAATAATTTGAATACAGAACCATAGATTACGTCCCAGGATTATATAAAATTTTCGACGAAATTTTAGTCAATGTAAGAAAAAAATAAAGCTAAAAATATATAATATATATAAAATTTATATATATATAAATATTAATTTATAAAATAAATTATTAAACCTTATTTTTTCTCTACTTTAGGCAGCTGATAACTATCAAAATGATAAAAGAATGAATAAAATTGATGTTGTTATTGATGCGTAAAAAAATTTCATTTCTGTCAGAAATAATGGTAAAGGAATACCAGTTTAAATACATAAAACTGAAAAAATGTATGTTCCTGAACTAATTTTCGGTCATTTATTAACTTCTTCTAATTATGATGACGATTAAAAAAAGGTAAATAAAATTAATAAAGTAGTATGTTTAATTTTTGGTTTATAATGCTATTAATTTTAAATTCTAGTAAAATAATTGTGAAAAAAATACAAATAAAATTTAAAAATTAAAAATTTATATTAATTATTTTAAATTTACAAAGGTTGTTGGAGGAAGAAATGGATTTGGAGCCAAATTAGCCAATATTTTTTCTACAGAATTCACAATAGAAACTGCTGACATGAAAAATGGAAAGTAAATAAAAAATAACTTAGCATTCATTTTAAAAATATTATTTTATAAAAAATAAATATATGTAATATTTTTATTTATGGTTTTCAATTTAATAAATATCAGAAAATTCAAAAAAACTTGGAGAAATAATATGAGTACCTCAGATGAAACTGAAATAGTTTCTTATAAAGAAGGAGGGGACTTCACTAAAGTCAGTTTTAAACCAGATTTAAAAAAATTTCACATGAAATATTTAGACGATGATATTTGCGATTTATTAAAAAAAAGAGTTTATGATATAGCAGGTAAAAAATTAAATAAAAATGAAAACAATTAAACTTTATTAATTTAAAATTAAATTAGTATTTTATTTAAAATTTTTAAATGTCTTTACTTATTGCTAAATATAATTTGAAAACACGTATAAAAATAATTTCAGAAAATTTTTCATAAAAAGCAATTTATTAATTATCCAATTTATTTATAATAGGTGTTATTGGAGGAAATGTTAGAGTCACACTTAATGGAAAAATTATTCCTATTAAAGGTTTTAATTAGTATTGTGACATGTATTTAACCGCAAATTCAAAAATGAATAATGATCAAGAAATTATTAAAATAACTGATAATAAAGGGACAAACAACGCAAGATGGGAAGTAATAGTTTCAATCTCAGAAGGCTAATTCTAATAAGTTTCTTTTGTAAACTCAATTTGTACAATCAAAGGGGGGTAAAAATAAAATTTTAAAAAACCCATTTTATTTTTATAAATTGCTTTTTTAATTATTATATCATGCTTAAATATATATAAAAAATAAAAGCAAACACTTTTACTATAAATTTTTTAACCTAAATTTATTATTCAATAGAACCCACGTCGACTACATAACAAATCAAATAACCGACCAACTACTCGCCCACATGCAAAAAAAAAAGGAAAAAGGACAAGTAATAAAGCCCTTCCACATAAAACAGCACATGTGGGTTTTCGTAAACTGTCTCATTGAAAATCCAAGTTTCGACTCACAAACAAAAGAAACTCTTACTATAAAACAGTCTGCTTTCGGCTCAACCTGCACAATTTCCGATAAAATGGTAAAAGACCTTATAAAATCGAAAATTACCAACCACGTGCTGCTCCAAATAAAGGCCAAAGAACAAGCGAAAATGAACAAATAATTTTAAGGCAAAAAATAAAGTAGACTTTTGGGAATTCCTAAGTTGGAAGACGCCAATAACGCAGGAACTAGACTTGCTGATCAGTGTACACTTATTGTTACTGAAGGAGACTCTGCTAAGTCTTTGGCGATGGCTGGAATTGAACTTGTTGGAAGAGATTTTGTAAGAAAAAAATAAATATAAATTAATGATTTAAGGCTTTTTTAATTATATTATATTATATTATTAGAATCTATTTCTTTGTTTCTATTTTTTATTATTTAATATATATAATTTTTAATATTTAATATTTTAATTGCAAAATAAATTAGATTAAATTAAACTTAATTAAGTTAAATTAAGTTAAAGTTAATTAAATGTATTTTTAAATTCTACATTCTTATTTTTATAATCTATTTATATTTTATCAAATTTAAATTTTACATTTTTATTAGTATGGAGTTTTCCCTTTGAAAGGTAAAATGCTTAATGTCAGAGACTCAACCACCAAATAAATCACAGACAATCAAGAAATTTAGAATATCATTAAAATTATGGGTTTATAAATGGGAAAAAAATACACAGACGTCAAAACATTAAGGTAAATTAAAAAATAAAAATAGATTAAAATTGAAAAATCGAAAAATCTAATCAAACTTTAAAAATATTATAAACCATAAATTCAGAAAATAATGTAAATTATTAAATATTTTTTATAATTAAGATATGGCTCTATTTTAATTATGGCCGATCAAGATACCGATGGTTCCCACATCAAAGGACTTTTCATCAATTTTATTTAACATTTTTGGCCCTCTCTTTACAGAATGCCCGGGTTTTTAAAATGTTTTATCACCCCTTTAATTAAAGCTAAAAAAGGAAATTAAGATATCTAATTTTTCACATAATAAGATTTCGACGCTTGGCTTGAAAACTTGTAAGCCCCTAAAACTTGGAATTTTAAATATTATAAAGGGTTAGGAACATCCACTGATAAAGAAGGACAATAATATTTTAGCCAACTGTAAAAACATACTATTATTTTCGACCACTAAAACGAAGTCGACGATTTGGCCATGGACCTAGCTTTCAACAAAAAAAAAGCTGACGACAGAAAACAATGGTAAATAATTAATTAATTAATTAAATAAATAAATAATTAAATAGATAAATAAATTATAAAATAAATATATAAAATTATTTAATAAAATTTTTAACTAAAATAAAAAAAAACTTAATATTTTTAACAATATTCTAATCTCTATAATTTTTTCAATAAATTTTAAATACTAAAATAACTTTTAAAATTAATTTTTTTTTTAAATAAATAAAAAAAGGCTAGCAAATTTCGACCCCAAAACTTCAGTAGACTACTCCGTCAAAAAATTAAGATACGAAACCTTCGTAAACAAAGAACTAATCTAATTTTCCGTCGCAGATTGTGCCCGTTCAATTCCAAGTTTAGTAGACGGATTCAAACCAGGACAAAGAAAAATTTTATACGCCTGTTTCAAAAGAAATTTGACCAAGGAAATTAAAGTAGCTTAATTAAGTGGTTACGTCGCTGAACACTCTGCTTATCACCATGGAGAAACCAGTTTAGCCTAAACTATTATTGGAATGGCCTAAAATTTTGTCGGCTCTAATAATATTAATTATTTAATGCCTGTTGGACAATTTGGTAGTAGAAGTTAAGGTGGAAAAGACGCCGCCTCGGCCAGATATATTCACACACTTTTAAATAAAGTCACTAGATTTATTTACCCCGAACCTGATGGTAATAAAAAAAAAATATATATATAAATAAATAAAAAAAAAAAAACTAAAAAAAAAAAAACTTAAAAATAAAATTTAAATATTATTATAATTAGTTATTCATTTAAATTAATATTTTATATATATAAAAATTTATATATAATATTATATGTTATGTATTATATATTATATATTGTATTTATAATTTATATTTATATATTATATTATATTTATAGACCATGTATTATATATTATACATTATATTTATATATTTATAAATATTTTATATTTATAGACCATGTATTAAGTTATTTAGAAGATGATGGGTAATTAGTTGAGCCCGAATATTATATACCTATTATTCCAACTGCCTTAGTAAATGGGTAAGACGGTATTGGAACAGGATGGTCCACAAACATACCTTAATATAATCCCAGAGAACTCTGCTTATGTATAAGAGAAAAATTGCAAGACGACTTGGAATTTTAAGAATTAATTCCTTGGTACAAAGGTTTTATTGGCGAAATTACTCCTAATAATAAAGGAGGATTCGTTATTAAAGGAAACTATAACATAATTAATGAAGATACCATTGATATCACTGAAATTCCTATCAAACGATGGACAAGAGACTATAAGGTAAATTATTTTATAAATTTAATATTATAATTAATTATCAATTTTTATAAAAAAAAATTTTATTTTATATAAATTTATATATTTATTTTATAGAATTATTTAGAAGAAATGATGAACCCTAAAGAAGGAGAACCTGAAATTGAAGATATAAAAGAATATCATGCGGGAAATAGGGTCCATTTTAGAATCAAATTAACCGCTAAAGGATAAAAAAATTTAAGAGACCCAGAAAGTATAGAAAAAATGTTTAAATTATAAAGTTCATTGCAAGTAACAAATTTAGTTATGTTTAACTCCAACGGCTAAATTTAAAAATACAATGGAGTCTCAGAAATTATGCAAGAATTTTATTATGTCAGGCTTAAAACTTATGAAAAAAGAAAAGAGTTCCTAATTTCAAAAATACAAAGAGACCTCGAAATCGCATAAAACAAAAAAAGGTTCATCTTAGCCGTTATAAATGAAGAAATCCACATAAAAAATATAAAAAGAAAATAATTAGTGTAAAATCTGTAACAAAAAGGTTTCAAAATGCTAAAATAAATGACAAAAATTAAATCCACTAAACTGCACAAAATCCAACTTAATAACGCAGAAAACTCAGACGAAGAATTTTTGGAAAATTCAGACCCCAATGACGAAATTGCAGCCTCAAAAGAGTATAATTATCTTTTAAGTATGCCTATGTGGTCTCTTACCTTCGAAAAAGTAGAAGAACTCAAAAAATAAGTTTTGCAAAAAGAAAATGATTTACAGATACTTAGAAACACTACCAGTCAACAAATGTGGCTTAAAGATTTAACCGATTTCGAGAACATGTTAGACGTCATAGAAGAAGAAGAGGAAAACGAAATTATGAAAAGAATGAAAGTCAACAACAAATAAAACACAAAAAATAGCAATAAAAATAAAAAAAATAAAAAATTAACCTAAGATGAAGACTCTTTCATCGAAGACGACGAAGACAGTGACTTCGCGACCAAAAAACCAAAAAAATAAAAAGTCAAAAAACAAACAGAAAACTCGTAAAACGAACCCCTCCCAGTCAACCTCTCCCAGCAACTAGGAATTTCCAGTAAAATAAATGCCAATCAAAGACAATTCGCGCCCAAAATTTCGCTTTCGCAGACAAATCTGAGCCAAACAAATAAAATCTAAAACTCGTAAACAGAAGTAAATGAGTCAATAAATGGCTTGAACAATTTAAAAAATTCGCAAATTTCTGCGCCTAATAAAAGCCAAACTACTAATAACCATAACAAAAAAAAATAAAACAGCGTTTTCGAATGCGAAAAAGACAACATCGAAGAATAAAGGCTTAAAAAATAACAAGAAGAAGAAGAAGAAAAAAAAATTAACCCAATGTCTTCATTTCTTAAATATTTGACCCCTTAGTCGCAAAATTCCTAACCCACTTTTTCTAATTACAATTCTTAACAGTAAAATAATAATAATAATTCTTAGCCTGACACTTCCTTAATGAGTCTGGAAGAAAGACTTATGTAAAAGGAAAAATAAGGTAAAAAAAAATAATTTACATATTTTTAAAATATATATACATTTTTAAAAATTTTTAAAAATAATATGAATTTAAATTTATTATTTAAATTCGTTTTTGGCAAATAAATTATACCATCTCGTTGTTTCATTTAATCCTCTAAATATGTAGCTTCTTTAGTTAAAAGTCCCCGGTTTTTTGGGAATTAGATGGAGTATGAAAAAATAGCACATTAAAATTCTTTTAAAATAATAAAATTTTTAAATTATAAAAAAAATTGGATAAATATCTCAAATTATTAAAACAAATAATTTTTTTTTAATAAATTTGAAAGATTTTTTATATATTTAAATAAAATATCGGTATACAGTATTTCAAGGGGTTATTTGATGACTTATCAAAATTCCTATTGGCTTTTTTAATATGTGTATATTTATACTTACTTTTTTATAAGTAATTTTAGTAAAATAAATATTTTTTACATAATAAATTTATCTGTTTTTAAAAACAAATCTATATAAAATTAAATATTTAAATTCACAAATAACTTATTGCTTTTTATTATAATAATTATTATTTTTTCTAAAATAAAATATCTATAAATAACAAATATAATTTGACAATATGAAATAAATTATGAAATAACTCTAATTTTTTTATTTTTCTTATACAGATTGAGGAATATTATAAAATGTTATATTTACATTAATTTTAAATCAAAATAATTCATCAAAGTACAAATCCTATCCTGAAACTTTATAAATTATTTATCATATATAAAAGCTAAATTTAAGAGAAATTGATTGTAGATTGATTTATAAGCAATTTTAAAAACCTAATATAAAATATATTAAATAATTAAAGGCCTACCTAATTGGAGTCAACCCTCTATAGAAACATAGAAAAGTCGGTTTATACTATACAAATAATTAAATTGATATTATATAAGATTAATATAGATAAATTTTTATAAATTATTCTTATAAAAATACAATTTATACATTTAAATTTAATCTAATTAAACTCTTTTAGTAGTAGCTAATAACTATAAATTCTTTCATAATTATGACAAATTGCATTAACAATATAAATTTTTATCCCAAGAAACATAAGATTGGGATTTTTAATGCATTTTTTTTATTTTCCATCGAATTCCGTAAAAACAATTTTTTTTTTTTTTTTTTTATTATTTTTGGTAATATTTCTATTTTTAAATAAAGTATGGTTTTACTTTTTTCTGAGGGTCCTAAAAATTCGGTTTTTACAAAAAAAATATATTGAAACGAAGGCTTGCAGCCAACCTGGACCCGTTTTTAACTAAATTTTAATTTTTTGATTAAATTAATAATAAAATTTAAACATAATTTATATATATTCATTATAATAAATATTTTTAGGGCTTTCACAAACTTTTTAGCAAGCTTATACAAGTATAAAAAAAGAAAAAACTCCCGAAAAATTTGATTCGAATATCGAAATTAATCTAGATGATGATGAAGACGATGAAATAGATAAACTTATAAATGAAGCAACCTATTCAAATAAAGATAATAATAATAATGCAAAAAAAAGAAAAAATCCAGAAACTAAAGGCAAAAGACTTTCAAAAAAAGTAAAAAAAATAGACTCAAATTCTGAAAATGAATAGAATGAAGAGGAATTTAAATTTGAAGCAAGTGACAACGAAAGTTTTAAAGAAGTATCGAAAAAATCTAAAGCCAAGGTAAATATAAAACATATAATATAAAATTTAGTTTTCACTCCTAATAAACTAAATAAATAGTATATTAATTAAAATTAATTATGCCATATAAATATGAAAATCAATATAAATATAAAAATTTAATATAAATAAGAAAATTTAATTTATAAATATGAGAATTTAACTCATATATAAAAATTTTAATAAAAAAATAAAAAATTTATATAAATATCAAAAATTAAATATAAAAATAAAAATTTAAATTATATAAACATATATATATAATCATATATAATTTTAATTTTCTTAACAGCCCTCCAAAAAGCAGCCAACCACAAACAAAACCAGTAAAAAAGGCAATAACAAAAAGAAATACTCTTTTGAAGAAGAAGAAGACATTTCCAATATAGAGCTTTCTGACTTGGGAGAAGACAGCGAGGTTCTGAACGGGGCCAGTTTGGTTTCTAAAAGTCAAAATTTGCCTTAAAGAACTGCTAGAAGAGCTGCTGCTAAAAAGTAGGTTAAATATGTGGAATCTGAGGACAATGATGAAGAAGATATAGAAGAAGATTTTTAAGATAAATAAGAAAGTGTTGATAGCTAAAGTGATGAAGAATTTTAATTTTGAGGAAAAAATATAGCAATTAATAAAAAAAAATGAAAAAATTTTAAATATAATTAATTAATGAGAGTTTTTAATAAAATATAATTTAAAAAAAAAAAAAATTTCATATATTATATGCAAAAAATAAATTTATATGAAATAAATAAGAGTTTTAATTTAAATATAATTAATATACTATATATAATTTAAGATATAAAAGTTTAATTAATATAATTACTTATCATTTTTAAATTTTAGAATTAACATAAAATATAATTGTTTATTTAAAAATATTATATCACATGATAAAAACTAATTATTATAATTATAAAGACTAATATTACATATTAAATATATTTTATTAATTGATTCTATATATTATCATTATTTCTTAATTTATTAGTAGTTAATACACAAATAATTAATATATAATATTTCAAATTTATAAAGCAAAGATATTTATATATATAATAATTATAAATAAATATATAATAAAATAAAATAAATAAAGAAACACACAACTTTTGAAAAATAAAAATTATACACTTATTTAACATATATTATCAATATTCAATCATTCTATCTATCTATTTAATTACCTTATTTTATTTCTGAATCTCTTATAAATAAACACTAATTAATTAAAAAAAACTAATAAAATCAAATAATTATACTAACAATTAAATAATTAAAATCCATATAATAATAATAATTAAAAAAAATAAAAATACAACCATGTTCTCCAAAATAGCTAATTTCAAACTTGTTAGACAACTCACCTAAAAAAATAAATAATTCTTTGATTTACATGAGTAATTAATTTAAACCATTACTTAAAATTAAAATAACGACACCAAAATAAATTTTAAACCCTCACATAACCTACCAACCAAATAAAAAAATCAATAAAAAAAAAATATTAATTTTCCAATATCTTAAAATTAAAAAACAATATCAAATAAATAAAAAATCAGTTAAAAACCCTTCAAATAAATTGATATCAATTAAAAATAAAAAATAAAAAACATTTAATAATAACAAAAGTCCTTTTTTTTAACACATCATTTATTTTTAATACATTAATTTTTTACTACTATATATAATTTCTTAACATATATATATTATATATAATACTTATTTTTTAGGTATTAATCCAAAGATATTATGGCTAAATACAATATCAGAGTATAAAAAGGAGCCTTAGCTACCACCCCCGAAGAAGCCAAAGAAGTAGCTTCTAAATTAGACAATGCTGGAGGACTTATTTTGAAAGCTTAAGTTCATGCTGGAGGAAGAGGAAAAGGTATTAATAATTAATTATCTACAATCTTTAAATATTAGTTTTATTATTTTATTATTGATATTTACACAAAAAAAGTAAAAATATTATCTTAAAAAAATAACTTTTAATTTCTTTATCTTATATATTTTTATCAAATTGAATTATAAAACTTTTCTTTTTAATATTTAATAGGTCACTTAACTTCTGGAATGAAAGGAGGAGTTTAAATTTTAAATACTCCTTAAGAAGTTTTCGATAAAACTAAATAAATGATTGGATACAACTTGATCACCAAATAAACCAAAAAAGAAGGATTATTAGTTAAATCTGTTTTAATTCACGAAGGAGTTGATGTAATAAAATCTTTTTTATTTTATTATATTATTAAACTTTAAACTTACAAAAAATTCTATTAACAAAACAAAGTTATAATCCATAATATAACAGCTATATATTTAAAATAAAAATTATAAAATCAATTAACAGCCTTTTAAATAATATTATTATCCATTAAATAGATTTTCAAATAATTTTATAAATTCTAATATATCTTATATTTTTTTATAATTTCTCTATTTTTACATCTCATAAACTAACATTTTAAACTAATTTAATCTAATTTTCTAAATTCATAAATTAAAATTCTTTAATTATTTATATCTAATATTTTTTAAATTAGATCGTCAGATAAATTTACTTAGCCTTCATTTTAGACAGAAATTCTTAAAGACCCTGTTTAGTCGTTTCCAAAGAAGGAGGAGTCGAAATTGAAACTGTCGCCAAAGAAAACCCCGACGCCATTCACTCTTACCCCTTCGATCCCGTAGGTAGCGTACCTTAAAGCATTATTGATGACGCCGTTTCTAAATTAGATATTCCTTAAGCTTAAAGAAAAGACGCTGGTGAATAAATCTAAAACTTATATAAAATGTTCTCCGAACTCGACTCCACTTAAGTCGAAATCAAGTAAAAAAATAATAAATAAATATATTTTGTTTATTTAAATTTATATAAAAATTATCAAAAATTGATAATAAAAAATATATATTTTATTTAATTTTTAATTTTTTTTATTTTATTAGCCCTTGGGCCACTAACCCCTCCGATGTTTTATATTGTGTTGACGCTAAAATTAATATTGATGATAACGCCACTTTCAGACAAAAAGAAATAGTTGAAATGAAAAAAAATTCTAAAGGATCTGAAGAGTAAATAAATATTATAAATTAGTATTTTTTATTTATAAAATCTTAAAATAAACATCCAAATATCTGCAAACCCAACATAAAAAACAAAATAATAAAATACACATAAAAAATATAACAACATGCCCTATAAACCTTATAATAAAATAAATAAATACCTAATAAACATTAATATATTTAAAATTATAATATACATATATATATTTATTTTTTATATATATACATATACATATTTTTTATATATATATTTATACATATTTTTTATATATATAGAATCAACGTCCATGAAGAAAAAGCCTAAAAAGCTGGACTTTCTTACGTTGGATTAGACGGAAATATTGGATGTTTAGTCAATGGAGCCGGTTTGGCCATGGCCACTATGGACGTTATTAAACTCCACGGAGCTGAACCCGCTAATTTCTTAGATGTCGGAGGAGGTGCTTCTGTTGACTAAGTCAAAACTGCCTTCGAAATCTTAACTTCTCACCCTGATGTTAAATGTATCTTCATTAACATCTTCGGAGGAATTTTATCCTGCAAAGTAAATAAAAAAAAAACATAAAAAATAAATTTAATACTTATTTTCTTTATTTTAACCTAAAATGAGCCAATTTAAAGAAAAGTTTCAATCTAATAAAAAAAAAATCATTATTTAAAAATCATTATTTAAAAAAAAAAATGTTAAATAATAAAATAAACTAAGTGTTAATTAAATATTATAAAAGATATAAACTTGTAATTTTTTCTAAAATAATCAAATAAAAGTTATATATATATTTATATACTATAATATTTTTATTTAATAAAAATAATATATAAATCATATTAAATTTTTTTTTAACAACCAGACCATCGCTGACGGAATCATTAAAGCCGCTTAAATTGTTAATTTAGAAACCCCCTTAGTTGTCAGATTATACGGAAATGCTTACGTTGAAGGAAAATAAGCTATTGAAACTTTCGCCAAATCTAAAGGATTTAACATGGTTGTAGCCGAAGACATGGACCATGGAGCCAGACTTGCTGCCGAAATTGTTAACAAATTATGATAAATCTGAAAAATTAAAAAAAATTAATATTTTTTAGTTATCATTATAAGTCAAAAGTTAATATAATTATATAATTTCTTCTTTTTTTTTTACGGCTAATTAATATTATAATGTAGTAGAAATACTATAATTTTAATTACTATCTTCACTTGTTTAATATTCACTCAACTTTTCGATTTATTTAACTAAATTCGTTATCTATTTTTTTATTCATAGATTTATTCTACATAATATTTGTTATTAAATTTATAATATAATAAAAAAATTATCAATATTTTGATTTATCAATCTTTAAATAAGCGGTAGTAAGTAATCATAATTTGAAATCAAAAATAATAAATTATTAATATAGGAGGTAAAAAATCCGGGAAATTAAATAATCCTTACCTAAAATTTACAAAATTCAATTAAATTAACAAATTACTTCAGCTTATTTATAAATAATAAAAAAATAAAATAAAAATAAATAAATATTTACTTTCCAACAAAAAATAAAAAACCATACCCAACTAAAATAAAAATACAAAAAATTAAATAAAAGCTTTGAAATATCTTAAACATGAGTAATCAAGAAAAAATCGGTAAAAATAAAACAAATACGTCAAAAAATAAACTAAATTATATTAATTAACAATAATTATTTTGTACGCATAATTAAGAGTTATAAATGTTAATTAATATTTCTTATAATAATTTTAAGAAATAAACGAGGAATATGAAAATGTAATGATCAACGAAGAATATAAAATTTGGAAAAAAAATGCACCATTTCTTTACGATTTGGCCATCACTCATGAATTAGATTGGCCAAGTCTTACTGTTTAATGGTTACCTTAAAAAGAAGTGTAAAAAAAAAATTAATAATTTTACATTAAAATTTTTATATATATATATTTATTTAATTATTTCATTATTTTGGTCATATTTAGTTACTTATTATCATTACAAAAAAATAATGTTAGTTTTCTATAATGCATATATTTAATTTATTAATTTTGTTACCTATAATTATTTTTATAGATCTTAATAAGGAGATATCAATATTCATAAATTGATTTTGGGTACCCATACATCTGACTAAGCAGATGAATATTTAATGATTGCAAAAGTATAAAAATCTTAAAAATTCCATTATTTATATTTAATAAATATAATAATTTTAGGCCAGATTACCTAATGAAGATGTTGAAGTAAATGTATCCAGTTATAACTAAAATAATACCTAACCTGGTGGAATAGGTATAAAAAATATATCTATAATATTAATTTAAATAGCAAATACATTCATATAAATTTTAAGCTAAATTGTATAAATAATATTATAATAAAATATTTTTATACAAAAAGCTTGTAAAAAATATATTATTATATTAAAAAAAAAAGAAAATACAATAAAAAAACTATTTAATAATGCCGATATCATATACAATATAGCAAAAATATGAATATATATATATGTATAATATGATAAATTATAATATATATATAAATATATATTACATATTAACGATATATATTAAATTTAAAGGAAATGCAGCCGGAGAAAACAGAATAGAAATCGAAATTAAAATGGCTCATGAAGGAGAAGTTAATAGAGCAGTTTACAATCCCAGTAAAACAAATGTTATTGCTACAAGAACTGTTTCAGGAGAAGTTCATCTCTTTGATTACACTAAACACCCTACTAAACCTGAAAATAATACACCTAGACCTGATATGAGATTACAAGGACTTAAGTATTTAAAACTAATTTATTTATTTACTAATAATAATTTTAATTATTTAATTAATAAATAAATAATTATTAAAGTTACATTAATTCTTTTTTTAAATAAATATATAAAATTTAACTAAAAAATTAAAATTTTAATAAATAATTTTTCATTATTTTATTAATGATTTTTAAAAAAAAATAAAATAAATTATATGTCAATTTTTAATAAAAATAATTTATTTTTTAGAGGTGATGGGTATGGTTTAGCCTGGAACGTTAAAAATGAAAATATTATTGGAAGTGTTGGTTATGATAATAAAATTTGTATTTGGGATATTGAAGATAAATAATTAGGAGAAAACCACACCTTGTAAATAAATAAATAAATAAAAATTTTTATGTATAAAAAAAAATGAAATAATATTTTGATAACGTTTAAATAAAACTTTTTTCTTTTAAAAGATAACCTTTGAACACAATTGAATATCATAAAAAAAATGTTGAAGATATTAAATTCCATGTCTATCACCCTGAAGTATTTGCCACTTGTGGAGATGATAAATTAGTTTGCATGTAAAACATAATTATAATTATTAATTTTTAAGATTTATTTAATTTATAATAAGATAATAATATTTATTTTACTTTATTTTTTTAGCTGGGATAGAAGAGAAAGTATGAAATAACCTAAATTTAATGTAAATGCTCATTTCGGAGAAATTTACTCCTTAGATTTTAGTCCATTCAATGAATATTTGTTTTTAACTGGTAAATTAAATAAATTTATATTAAAAATACCATAATTAATTTGTCCATCCACTTTTAAATTTAAATAAATTAATATAATATTATCATATAACTAAATAAGACTAAATATATATTATTTTTGTTATAAACTTATAAAATATATATTTTTTATAATGTAAATATCATAAAAATTAAATTTAAAAAAAAAAATTTATAATTAAAAAATTATAATAGGATCTGAAGATTAAACCATAGGTTTCTGGGATATGAGAAATCCTAGTAAAAGAATCCACACTTTTGAAGGACATTAAGATCATGTATTAAAAGTTGAATTTTCGCCTTATAATGTCGGAATTTTCTCAAGTACATCTGCTGATAGAAGGGTTATAATTTGGGACATTTCTAAATGTGGGGCTGAAATATAAAATGAAGACGAATAAGATGGACCTGCTGAAATGCTTGTAAATATTTAAAAAATTATTTTTAATGACAATAGAAAATAAAAATAAATAAAATATACACATTTATTTCATTTATAAAAATATTTGTATATTTTAACTAAATTTTAAAATAAAAAAAAAATTTTCAATTAAATTTAAATTTAAAAAAATAGTTCATTCATGGAGGACATAGATCTAAAGTTAATGATTTCAGTTGGAATTAAAAAGATAATTTAGTTTGTGCTTCAGTTGAAGAAAATAATATATTATAAATTTGGCAAATGGTAAAATTTTATAAAAAAATTATACTCAATATGTTCTGTGCAAAAAATATTATTAATATATGTTTTCAAAATTATATTTTTCTTATTATAGGCTTAAAATATATATGATGATGAAGATGATGAACCTTTAAGAAACTAATTAGGTTAAAATAAGGCCTGATTTTTTTAACTATAATATTACCTATATTATTCTATATATATAAATTACTGTTTTAATAATCTTATATTTATATTAATTGTCTGATTATAAAAACTAACATTTTTTTCAATTAAGATAGTAGATAATATTTCAAAAATTAGTATATTTTTTATTATTTATGCTATATTTTTTAAAAATTTAAAATATATTTAAAAAAAAGTAATTATATTTTCCAAAAATCTAAATATATTAATAATTTCCATCGGAATACAAAAAAAAATTGAAACTTTGTTATTTAAATTTGAATAATAATAATTTATTCTAAAAAATATTAATTAATTCTTTTTAAAATTTTGTTAAAACCTAATAGAACAAAATTATAAATAATTCTCTAACTTTCCCACCACAAAATAAAACAAATAACAAAAAACAAAAAAAACAGAAAAAAACAAAAAATAACATAAAAAACTAAACCAAACAACAACAACAAACACAAATTCTACAAATAAAATTTAAAATACAAAATTTAAAAAAAAAAAATATATATATACATACAAAAAAAAATGCAAAACTTACCAAAAGTAGTTATAATAGGCGCCGGCCCCTCCGGCCTCACCTCAATAAGACACTTAAAAAACCACGCTCAAATTTTTTGCCTAGAAGGAAACAGAAGCCTCGGCGGCCAGTGGCTCCCCATATAAGGAAATAAAGTAGACCATATAGAAAATTAAAAAAATAATAATGCCTATAAAAAATATTATAATTCTCATTAATCTAGCTTATATGAGGGCTTATAAACAAATATTCCGCATTAATTAATGACATATAAAGGATTTTCGCACAAAAAAGAAGTTAAAAATAGAGAAAGCGGGTTTTTAAAAGCAGAAGAATACCTTGAGTATTTGGAAAATTATTCAAAACATTTTGGTTTACACGAATTTATGTAGTTTAACACTTTTGTTAAAAAAGTTAGCTTAGTAAAAAATTTAGACGAAAATTGTAAAAAATAGTATAATATAACAGAAAAAAATAAAGAAAAATTCCTAGTCGAAACTTGTCAAACTAATGATCCTGAAAATTAGTCATTATTTAAACATTTTTTAGCTGATCATGTTATTGTTTGTAATGGACACTGTATTGAGCCTTCTCTACCTGAATATAAAAATTAAGATACTTTTTAAGGAAAAGTATTAAAAAATCATTTTTAAGTTTTAAATTTTAACTTTGAATATATATTATAAAATTTTGAATAAATTTTTTATTATTAATTTTGAAAAAACTATGTTTATTTAATAAGCAATAATATAACATATTTTTTTTATATCAAGATAATTCATAGTCATTATTTACTTGACAACTCGTAGTATGAACAGTTTTCTGATAAAGTTGTAGCCATATAAGGTGTTAGAGCCTCTGGTTTGGACATAGTAAATAAAATTAATAAAATAAAAAAAATATATTAATTGTAAACAAAATTTTTAATTTTTAAAGCTTTAAAATTTAACCAAAATCCTAAAAAAACCTCCAAAAAAAATTTACGTTCTAGGAGGCAGCGCCACCAAAAAAACAACAGAATAACTTTTCTAAAGCAGAGTCTATCAATAAGAGCTAAGAACAAATTTAATAGAAGTTCTTCCCGGCAGAATAACTTCTTTATCTGAAAATTCTAAAACAATATAAATAACAAAAGATATTTCTCATTTATAAGAAAACCCCGAAAATTTAAATATAAATATAAACT